>MJUU01005829.1:133782-150687 GCA_002080025.1 Modiolus philippinarum
TTTTAACCCTTATCATGCTATTTTGCTTTATGGAAAATCAGCGCTTTGCATTTATTTGCAAATTTATGCAAATTATATGCAAATGAAGCAACTGATTCTGAAGATGTTTATTGTTTACTATAGAGCTAGTATAGGTGAGCATGGGGTGGGGTGACGAGGTGGGGGTGGGTGGGCAGGGCTAAGCCCAAAATATTGGTAACCACAGAGAAAAGTGCCATTTTTTGGCCTTTTTTATGCGACCTCAAAAAAATTTTTGAGGTCGTATATTGGTATGATACTGGCGGCGTCGTCGTCAGCGTCTGAAGACTCTTGGTTTCCGTGCGATAACTTCAGTTCTAGTTGATCAATCCTGATGAAATTTTAACATAATGTTGCTTGTCACATAAGGAAGCTTGGGATTGGTTTTGGGTATTGTTGCCCCGCCCGTTTTTTTTAAAAAGGGCCAAAAAGGGCCAAATTAGGTGTTTTCATATATTGGGCTGTAGAATATTTATTATTTATCGGATTTTGATGGGGTTTCTTTCAGTGTGATCCTTAGGAAATTTGGAATCAGGAGTATGCAACAGATTTCATATCACATGTACCGTTAATGAGATAAATGGGTCCCAAATGGGGGAAATCTCAAAAATCTATTTTTTTCATTTTTTGTCCGATTTTGATGCAGTTTTTTTCATTACATTCCTAATATGGCTTTCAACTTTTATATTTTTGGTAACTTGTTTCCTTTCCGAGCTATGAGGGGCCGAACGGGGCCAAAATTGCAAATTTGATGATTACCTGAAATTTTTATTTTTCATTGGATTTCGATGGGATTTTTTTCTTTGAATTCCTCTTGATATAAGCTTTCAGCAGTATGCCAACGGATTTTGCGTAGCTCTTACCGTTTCTGAGCTACAAGGGGTCAAAGGGGCCTAAATTGCAAATTTTCGAAATATGTGAAATCTTTATTTTTCATCGGATTTCAATACGATTTTTTTTCTTTGGATTCCTCTTGATGTAAGCTTTCAGCAGTATGGCAGCGGATTTTGCGACTTCTTACCGTTTCTGAGCTACAAGGGGTCAAAGGGGCCAAAATTGTAATTTTTCGAAATATTTGAAATCCTTATTATTCATCGGATTTTGATCAGATTTTTTTCTTTGGATTCTTCTTGATATAAGCTTTCAGTAGTAAGTCAACAAATTTCGCATAGCTGTTCCCATTTCTGAGCTAAAGGGGCCAAAGGGGCTAAAATTGCAACTGATTCAAGCTCTTTATTGTGTCCATTTAATTACTGTATCAAGCTCTTTACTGTGTCCTCATTCATTTGAATTGCACTCATGTTAAAATCTCAGTATTCGACATGCTGCGGTCGTATCATGCTGCGCTCGGCGTAGCCCTTTATTGGCCACTTTTTTTGGCTGCAAAATGGCCGACGATGACGTATCACAAATTTAAAGTATTTTCTGAAGACTTTGCACCTGGTGGGTCATTCCTACTTACAAAGTATGAATAGTTGGGTATAAGCATGATCTGTGTGTTGGGTTACATTATTCGAGGGCCTCAAAATTGACATTTTTTCATGATTTTGCACTTTTAAACCGGAAGTGGTGATGACGCATGCACCCTAGGGACTGGCACTTTTATCCTGTGATAGATATGACATCGTATTATCATTATAAACCAATCTAGAGTATTAGGTATGAAGTGTTGCATGCTGGTTGCCAAAAAATGGAGCCCACCCCTTCCAAAATGTGCGAATATTTTGCACTTTTCAATGTAAAGCCTACGTTTCCATGCTGAGATGACCTAGGGTTGGCAAAATTGTCCTTTCTTGATATGTGGTATTGTTGGAAATAGCTATTTCTATGTTTTGAGTGCAAAAAACGGTATCTGCATAGGTTTTGGGACCTGTAAGAGGTGTTCAACTGAAGTATGACTGCAACCCGTCAAATGACGGGACCCGCATGGTAAGTGTTAAGCTTTCAGTGATATGGCAGTATATTTTGCATTGCACTTTGGTTTCCAAGCTATAATAGGTCAAAGGGGCAAAATTGCAATACTTCACAATATGTGAAATCCTTATTTTTCATTGGATTTCAACCTGAGTTTTTTCTTTGGATTTTTCTTGATGGTAGTCAACAGAATTTCTTAGCTCTTACAATATCCTAGTAATAAGGGATTAAAAGAGCTAATTTTTATTTTCACTAGTTTGTGTCCAGTTAATTTCTGTGACAAGGTCCTTATTGTGTCCACCAAATTACTGTGTCCACATTAATTTTAGTTTACACTTGTCCAAATTTCAGTGGTCGACATGCTGCGGTCGTATCATGCTGCGCTCGGCGTAGCCCTTTATTCAAGAAAATAAGTTAAAAACTTACCTTACAAGAGCTGCACATTTTTCCCAATTTTTAAAATAAAACTTGCAAAATTTGTTTGAAATGCATTACTTACTTGTGCATCATGGGACCTGTCTTTGTTTTATTTTTGGACGTTTGTAAACTCATAGAAAAAAGCACAGCAAAAACAGTAAATTATTTCCTTATTTGTATTTAGATTGTGTAGTGGCTAATTCTGCTAATTAAAAACAAAACAAATGTAAATTTAATATTTAACAACATGTTTTTTGAATGCTAATGTCAAAGTAGATTAAGAAAAAGTAAACAGATTTCAAAGCAAGAGGGAGAAATATTATGGACAGTCATGACAGTATTGAATATAATGAAAGTAAATTTATACTATTTAGTACAACATAATTTTGTAAATGTATGATGTACTGTATTCAACATATGAATCATCTAAAAGAAATTTGAGTAGCTTTTCAAATACTTTTCTATTTTTTAAATTAATTGCTGATAATTTTTATGCATACTGTAATTTATTGGCTATATATTACCACGATAGTTTGAAGTCTTTGTGCAGGATCTGTTAGTATGGGAACTTTCATCTTGGGGGAATTATAGTTATAACCCATCTAAGATTGATTTAGTTGAGATTTACAATATTAGATTTTACTCATTTCTCACTTACTTTACATGATGAAGCCAGAATCCTTATTTTTATACCGTCCGCTTTAACAGGTGGTATATAGTGATCATGGTGTCCATTCATCTGTCCATTCATTAATCCGTCCGCCATAGGGTACATACTTTGTGGCAACAACTCCTCCTAGACCACATGGTGAAATTCAATGAAACTTTCAGTATGTTCAGTACACATTGCCATCTGCACTAGCTATTTAAAAATTTGATTTGACTTTGAATTTTTTTTTGGTGATTTTTTTTTTACATCTGGAATCAAATGGGGGAGGGGGGATATTTTTGTGAGCTTTGCTCACAGTCTTTCTAGTTTTGAGAGCTATTTATTACAATTTAACTTGTATAAGTCAGAAAAGCTTACTTCATAAAGGGGAATAACTCATAGAGTCTACTCAAACTGACTTCCTCAAGTCTTTTCCAATGTTTTTTATGTTTTTTAATATGGCCTTAGCCATGTTAGCATGACCTCTTCATTTTGTTGTTTTCGTCCATTAGCTATGGCCAATACATGGCAATACCAGTAGTTTTAATTGTTCCGCTCAATAGTATTAAGCAACTATAGAAAAAGATTTAGAACAGAATAAACCTTATTATTTTCAGTTTTCCCAGTGTCTGTTTTATATTTGAATCTCATGAACATAACAGATATGGCAAGTTTTGAAAAGAACAAGAGTTGGACAAGTAGTCCAGATACAGAAATCCCTAAGCATCCTATACAAAGACTGGAACCTTCTATCCAGAAGTTTCTGAAAGTTGTAGAGATTGATTTAGACAGATTACACAAACACAGACTGAATATTGAAAAGGTTAGTGTTTTTCCTGCATTTCAAATTTGAAGAGAAAACAGTAAACTATTAAAAAATATTATTATAGATTTGCATGGGTTTACATCACACTAAACTTTATGAGAAAAGGAACTTATATAATATATTGCAGTGATATGACACTATTACTTCAGTCTGTATTAATTGACCAATGAATCAGAGTGAACTGTCTAGAGATGCTATCAATCCTAATCACAGTTATGAAAATCCATATTTTTGTATCCAATTTCCTTATCTGGTACCTTCTGGTAAATTCCAGAAATGTTGATTTGTCAAAAGACATTTGATGATGACTGTGTATATTCCATATCTGTAGATCTGAATATTTAGGGTCATAGATATCCATTTTGGTGTGGCAGTAGAAATATTGATTTACTTATATCATATTTCACAAATCTTTTGGCAATGTACTGGACTATTGGAATTATAACAATATGACAGTGACCTTATATGGTTTATAATCAGCCAGTAAATTAAATATTTGCATATGAAATTTACTTACCTTGTATATACCATAACAGGTCACTAACAGACTGTGTACATGTAGCCTTTGAGACTGACATGTCATGGTTAATTAGAATTGGAGTTTAAGTACTTATTTTTATGTAATTTCAGTATAGTCGGTTACAGGACTGGAATAGCTTGAACAAGGAACAGATTAACACGACACGCACAGTCCAACAGATACTATCCAATATCAAAGAAATAGAGAAGACGAGGAGACAGATTAAGGACAGTGACCTGGAGAAGTTTGATGAAAGGATTAAGGATATGAAATTGTCAGCTATTACTGCTATTAAGGAATTCGTTGAAATTCAGAATAAAGAGACTTTAGTTACAGACACAACAGAAGATGGTAGATATAATATAAACAGTATTGTTTGTTATGGGGCAATGAGAGGGGGAATAGAAAAAGATATTCGTCTCTATTAAAGATATGTGAAATTTCTTCTTTGGCTAGTTGACACATGGAACTATATATGTATTCTAATATGAACTTATATTTGAAAATAATGCACAAATTTACATGTAGATTTTGTTTCCAGACGACCCCATAATTCACAAAACCTTTTGACATCATGGCAGTATAAAAGTCTAAATTTCAAGTTGTATTTTACCTTTTGATGTAAATATTGCTTGAATCCGTATAAAACACAAAAACCATGCGGGCAAAGGTGTAAAATAAATGTTATCATTGACCCTTACACAATAAGATAACTGCTGAATCTATTATATTAGCTAGAGAAGAGGTTCTTCTGGAACATTAATATCCTTGGATATTACTCTTCTTTTAAAATGCTTGTAAATGATGCTATGGGTTTCTTCTTAGCTGCTGTTTGGGGATATCAGTATTTCACAAAACACTTCTTGTTGTTTTGTGTGTGAGTATGTGGTCAACATTGTAAAACCATATACATGTAAGTGGTTAGTTTTGCCGCTGACAAATTTTGGGATTTCAATAAAAATTGTTTCATTTTATTTTTGCGGATTGAAATATTCACATTTTTTTTTCATTTTCTGCATAAAGTCTCATTTAAATTAAATTTTGTGGTACACAATTTTCGCTACTTTAGGATAATGGCAAATTAAGCAAAATTAATCACTTGAGAAAATAACCTATTATAGGGTATTATTACTACACAAAATGTATGCTTGGAAATGGAAAAGACTATTGGAGTAGGAACAAATAAAGATATATGGAGTAAATGTACATGGGACAAAATCCCTATAAATACATGGTAAGATTAAGCAAATGGAACAACGCTTTCATTGTTGTTCTTCATCTTACTCTTACTCCATAGTACATTGCAAGTTCAAGACGGCCCCTGGCACCGGTTTGAGTTGAAATTCACTTGCTAAATGTTGAACAATGCCACATCCATCCCTGTTTACATCAATTTTGTCATGGATACAGGGTCGTCAACAAGCATAACATATCGGCAAAGTACTCATACAAACAGTGTCATCTATTGCCCGCCAAAGGAACCAATAGACGATACAACATATAAACAACCACAGGACACTCATCAAGTTGATTGTAAGATAACTTGGCAGGTATATTCGGGAGATGTGGGCAATATATATACAGATGGCCAGAATAATAGTTTAATTTTTACAAAACAAGAAAGCCAAATGTTGAATTTTGATAGTGCATTCATATGAGAAATTCTCAAATGAACAAATACACCATAACTGACAAAATATATAGCACACACCTCAAGCACGGGGGAATCTTTTATGAGTCTTAGTTAAGATGTAGTAAGTATTCAATGTATTTGTTTAGATTTGAAAGAACTATGTATATAGATCAAATTAAGGCTTATTAAGCAAAAGATTTCATAAATACAACCTATTTAAATGGATATAAGCCAAGTATTTCACATTGATTTGAAGACTGACACTTACTTTAAGATTTAAGTTGGGTTCTAAACAATTTGCATATATTTTTCTGTAATAATTTTCATGAGGCTCTGTCTACTAATCATATAATGGGTCAAAGGATAACAGGTAATAGAATGCATCAGCAAATAGACTGATGTTCTAATACCTGATGAGACAGGTGGAAAAAATCAGAATATTTAAAATTATGAAATAGACATAGGAAATGTACTATATGTACTTAATGTGATATTAAAGTTTATTATCCCCTCGCCCAACGGAGTTGGGGAGAGGATATAGCATCTCGCCCGTCTGTCTGTCCATCCGTCAATCTGTCCGTTCGTCCCAGCTCAGGTTAAAGTTTGTGTTAAGATTCATATCTGAGAAACTACATGTAGCACATCAATCATCTTTGGTCAGTGAATGCATCTTGGAGAGTGATGCTGCTTCAGATGATAATTTGGTCACTCTGACCTACATTTTGTGCTTCAATGACTTTGGCTAAAGTTTGTGTTAAGGTTAATATCTGAGAAACTACATGTGGTACATCAATCATCTTTGGTCAGGGGATGCATCTTTGGAAGTGATGCTGCTCCAGATGTTAATTGGGTCACTCTGACCTACAGACTCTGGCTAAAGTTTGTGTTAAGGTTAATATCCGAGAAACTACATGTGGCACATCAATCATCTTTGGTCAGTGGATGCGTCTTGGTGAATGATACTGCTCCAAATTATGATTGGGTCACTCTGGCCTACATTTTGTGCTTCAATGATTCTGGTTAAAGTTTGCGTTAAGGTTCATATCTGAGAAACTACTTGTGGCACATCAATCATCTTTGGTAAGTGGATGCATCTTGGGGAGTGGTGCTGCTCTAGATGACAATTGGGTCACTCTGACCTACATTTACACTTGACTGACTTGGGTTAAAGTTTTCATTAATGTTTATATCTGAGATACTATATATTACACATCAATGATCTTAATGTGCAGTGGATATACCTTCAACATTCATACATCTTTAGATTTGATTATGGTAATTATTTCTTAACAGCGGGTGAGGGGATTAGCTGATGTTTGCCACTGCTCCCACTTCTAGTTTTTTCAAACTCAAAATTCATCATTGCTATACATGTTTTCTTTTTATTTTCAGCACTATTTAGTCACCCATTGTTACCAGAAAAATCTGTAGATAATCTCAATGTAAAATCCATGTCAGATTCTGGGATGGAACAGTTACAGGTTCACCCTATTCCTGAAGATACAGAAGCTAAGGAATCATGGGAAAATTTACATGAGGTAAGAATATAAGCTTCTTACATGAGAGCAGATCAAAGAATGGGATATCTGTCATGAATGTAAGAAATTTTGTCTTTTCTTGATTGGAGTGCAGCAAAACAAGAGAATAAGGGGCAGAATTTCTTACATGAATACAAATATACTAATCTTTGATTTTGGTCAAATGTAAGTAGCTATTTCTTCAATAAAATATGATTGTAAATGTCTTGAAACCTTCAATACAAAAGCAAGGTCCATGCCCTTTTACCATACTTTCTATTGTGATGTCATGGCATTTGTGATATTTCATCATGGATACTGTTGTTTATTCATAAAAATGAACAGTTTTGATTGGTCATTTGCCAAGTTAAGACAAGTACACATGGGCTTGTCTTAACTTCGTCTTCTTAATTCAGACATAGGCATTTATGGAAGAATTATGGCTTCCACAATTAGAACTACTTGATAAAAAAAATTCTCACAACAAATTAAGGAATCATGCATTATTTTGGAAGCAATTCTCAACAAGTTTTTAACATTTAACAAGATGTTCAGAACACATCCAGTTGGAAACTGTTGAGACACGTTATCTTATTTTTGAGAACTTTGTTGTTTTATCCCTTTAGAAATGTGAAAACTAAAAAAAAAATTGAAAAATATGTGATTTGTCGTGAAAGTGCTGTGTTTAAACTTGCATTAATTTTTTGATTAGATATACATGTATGTTTGAAAAAAAAATTTATTACTTTGAGTGTAATAAGAGGTCTGGATTGGGGTGCCCTTTTCACATAATCTAGAAAGTAAATTTGTAAAATCAATTATCATATTTATTGGTTTGTAGTTTGTATGTATATAAATCTATGAAATTGCAAATCACACCTACATGTATATTTTGAGGAACTTTCATGAAATGCTCCAAAAAAGGGCCTTTTTACCAATATGGCTAAGATACCTTTCAGTCCTTCTAATAATTAGATAAAAGTAAAATATATGAAAATTAAATAGGACAGAAAATATACTTTAGTCGCCAAGACAGCTCAAAACAGGTGTTGAGCAAACTTCATTGAATCCAAAGTTTTAATGAACTGATACAATCAATTTGATGTAAACATATCCCATAAGAAAACAAAAATTGTTATCTTTGCTTGAAAACATTTCACTGCATTGTTTATACATAAGTGAAAGAAACATTTTTAAAGTAGCTGAATTTATTTATCTACATACATATTATGATCAAGATAATTAGTAGATTTTCATCCCTCCACATCCCTGGCGCCCGCCTGTCAAAATCTGTCAACTCCTAATATTTTATTTTTCAAAACTAAGATTTCAGTTATACTTTTTTTTTAGATTCCTGTAAAATAGTTGTCTCCAGAACTAGAAATATGTAGTTTTCGACAAATGTTAAAATTTCTGATTAATAACTAAATACCTAAGTTACTGTGAATTTAATTTCTACATATGCGCATTTCGACAACTTATGTCTCTTCAGTGCAGATAAAATCTAAACGTTTGGAAGACCTTAAACTCAAAGATGTTAGAAAAACTGATAGAGAACAAATTACCAATATGATCTAAATGTAAAGCCAAAATCATCTAAGGACAGAGCTTTGTATGAGGCAGATACTCCTTAGATTTTAACAAAATTTACAAAAATTTAGATATTTTAAGGTGACCCTAAATATGTGGGGTTTTTTTTGACAAAATCTTATTTGGTTTTAATGTGGAACAGAATAAAAATAAAATATAAAAATCTTCCACCCCATTATTTTTATGACCAGGGATGAGATTCGTCTAATTAACTTAATGTGGCCTTACTTGTAGTATACAAATGTATTGTCTTTTCAATTTTTTTTCAGAACTTGATGGAATTAAACACCATGATACAACATTTTTCAACAGAAGTACATGTAAGTAAAAAAAGCCATGTGATTCCCCTTACGATGGAAATCTGGGTATTTGCCATTCATACAAGGGCATGCGAAATATATAGTTAGATTTTGTAGTAAGAAGTGCTTCCTGAATCAAAGTTCTGACAAATTAATGGAAAATACAGGTTCAAGATATTTTATCTTGCATTCATGAAAATGTTTCATCTTGCCCAAGTTGTCTTAAGAAGTCAAATATTTGAGATAAGCATGAGAAAAAAAAGAGTATTTGTTTTAGTGACATTCAAAAGCTATGTATAAAAATCTCGACATGTTTCATTGAGAATTTTAAGAGACGAATAAAAGGATCATGTGACATTAAGAATTTATTATTAAAATGCAATTCAAAATGTTTTTCCACCAAAACATAAAATCTGAGGTTTATAATACTGGAAATCAAATTTAATTTGCTAAATTTGCAATAAAGAAATCATGGCAATGGGAAACTTATCTTGGCATGTTAATTACTTATATTTAAGAAGGAAATATTGCCCTAAATAAATTGCTGCAAAACTCACAAAGGAAAAAAATTGAAATTGGCAGAAATATGTTGTTGCAGAGATAAATTGTTCACAGTATTCAGATTTTTTGTGGTGACATACATGTACATGTATATTCTTATTGTTAAACCAAAAATTACTATTATGTTTTTTAACATTTTACACATCTGTTTTACTTGTATAAAGCTATATGGTTTTATATTAATATTTTATGTATTTATTAAAATTGTTCAATAAACCCAACAGTTCTCGCCACAATATTGCTGAAATATTGCTGAAGTTGGCGTAAAACATCAATCAATCAATCAATCAATATTTTCATAAAAATGCAACATCTAACCGTAGGTTGTATTCATGTATATGTAAGATTCAGAATTCATAAAGCTTTACAGGCCTGTTTGTCATTTGATGATTTCTGTTATTAACAATGTAAAGTACATGTTGTATTCAGCAAATATTTTCAATCACACAATTTTCATTAAGTCCTTAGTTTGTGAGTGAGACTGCCTAGCTAGATAACAAATCAATAAATACATTGGGAAAAGTCCTTTGTTTTATTTTGTAGGCTCAACAGGAGAAGATAGATAATATAGAGGACAATATAGAAAAAGCTCATAAAAACATCAATGAAGGAACTCGTAACTTGGGCATGGTAATTTTATAATTTTGATATTTTTCAAAAATTGTTCATTTTCTGATTTGTTGGTTGGGTGAACTGCTAGTCTTAATTCAATTTAAACATATTCAAGTATCAAATAATAGGCAAAAGGATAAGGAAAGATTAAAAGGATCTTGCATAAGGTCAGATTAAAGATCGGGATATCTTTCATGAGTGTAAGAAATTTCATCCTTTCTCGAGTTGAGCGTAGCGAAATGAGAGGAAAAGATGTATAATTTCTTACCAGATGAATGTTCTGTGTTGGATTGTGTTTCCCTGATTCAATCGAATGTTATACGGATTTTCCTTACTGGTCTCTCCCTTTGATTGATTCCGACTTTTGTTGTCACTTTTATTTGATCGAATGCAAGTTCCTATTTCATCCGTACAATACGAAAAGAAAAACCTACAAACCTATACTGTGTGAACAACGTCGTCGCCATTTAAGTGTACTTTACATTGTGAAGTCAGCTGTTTTATGATGTTTAATCATGGTAACGATTGTTTTATCACAAAAATGAACACTTATGGTTGGCCATTTGCCCATGTAAGATGAGGTCGCGTGCATCAATCTTACACGGGTCATCTTACACTGTAAACTACCATTTACGGAAGAATTCTTCAAATTAGATTCCACTTTCCATGACATACATTACAAACATAATTCCATACTACAAATAGTTACATTTTTTGTCAAAACATATCAAACTGAGAGAAGCAAGGTTATATCCACTCTTATCAAGTACACCTAAACCTGTGTGCCAAGATGTGTATCTGCCTTGTATTAAAAATTTGTCTTAAAAGATGTGTATCTGCCTTGTATCAAAAAATTAGTCTGACAAGAAGTGTATCTGCCTTGTATCAAAAAATGAGTTTGACAAGATTTTGGAATTTGGAAATTTTCACCTGTGTTTAATATTTTCTCCTTTCTCAATCAAGTAAAAGCTATGGAATCATGGTATATGAAAGACTTAGGTGCAAAAATTAACCTCTCTTGAAATGTTTGTCCATCAAAGTAGTGAAAATAACACCTCATGAAAATGTCAATGTTTACAGCATCTGCCTCATATCAAGAAATTAGTCTTACAAAGATAGAACTAGTACATTATTGTAATTCTCTGTGCTAGTTGAAAATGGACCCACTCACAAATGAACTTTCATTCTTATAAAAAAATGGATCTCCTGTACTTGGCGATCACAATTCTGGAATACCAGAATTGTTAACAATTCTGGAACAAAAATTTATTCCAGAATTGTTGTTCCAGAATTGTTAAAATTTTAAAATAATGCTAATTAAGTCAACAATTTAATCAAGGATTGTTGTTCCAGAATTGTTACCATAATTTTATTAAAATTTTGAAATCTAATTATTGAATAATATCGATTTAGACTAGAAGAATTGATATAACAACAACTAAGATTCTTTTTGTAATATGTTGTTGGCCCTGAAAAGGGCCGTTTGGTATAGATAAGTCGTCATCTAAATTAAACCTTGTGCTGCTCTGCAATGTGTGCGATGATGTTTTCAAATGCTTCACCTCCGGTACTGCCCCATGCCACATCCTTTCGTCTAGGTAGCTTGGAAGAGAATGTGAAGCAACCCCTTTCATTTCTTTGAATCTGTATTTTGCCTTAGCCCAGTAGGACTCGATAGTTTGCGTATGAACTCCCGTATCTGGGTCGACGAAATTTACACTGTGGTTTACAGTACCATGCTGTAAAATTCTTCACGATATGACTCGGCAAGGGCTGTCCAGTATTCTGCAGATGTACCATCAGGCCATGCGGTAAAACGCAAAAGATTATCAACTGAATCTGAATACCAATACCGCAAACGACTAGTAACTGAACGGAGTGACAATGACAACAATGATTCTTTATCAGATGACCCCGCAGCAACAACATCACTTTCCGTGCAGCAATCGCTGAAGTTCATAATGCAATTAGACAGAAAATCACTTCAGGAACAGCTTAGTGGACACCAGGACACATTCAACTATCTTAAACAACAAGGCGGGCAGTTGAAAACCAAGACTGTGGATGAAATGAAGCTCATGTTGGTGACTGTTGCGGTCTATAAGCATCTGAATATGTGATTCAGAGGAAGTTATTTACAACAAACGGCCCTTTTCAGGGCCACCAACATATCTCAAAAAGAATTATAGTTGTTACAAAACCAATGCTATATCTGTCATTTCTGTGAAATGTAATTGATATACAAGTTACCGCCCTATATATATGTCATAAAAATGTCTAGATAATAGGCATTATTAATATTCAGATTCAATCTTGTAACAATTCTGGAATATCACAATGTTCCAATATTGTTGGAAAAAAATTTAAAAAATTAACAATTCAGGAATAAATTTTTGTTCCAGAATTGTTAACAATTCTGGAATTCCAGAATTGTGATCGCCAAGTACAGGAGATCCAAAAAAATATTTAGCACAAACTCACCATACTCATGTAAGACATTTGGACCA
The DNA here is from genome assembly GCA_002080025.1 of Modiolus philippinarum. Classification (NCBI taxonomy): domain Eukaryota; kingdom Metazoa; phylum Mollusca; class Bivalvia; order Mytilida; family Modiolidae; genus Modiolus; species Modiolus philippinarum. Next base: position 146,846 of record MJUU01005829.1, read on the forward strand.
ATCATTAGTGTCAATTCCATGATTCCTTTGCATTATTGATTTGATTTATTGTTATTCTCGTACAAAAGATTTAGACTTTACTATAAGTCTTCTGAATTTCCCAACCAAAATGTTGTTTTCTGAAACCTTTAGGTTAAGGTCAGTTTAAAAATGCTTATTTTTTCATCATTATTATTTACATCAGTTAGGTCAGATATCACACAAACCTTAAGGTTGTAATGATGAGTCAACTCCTCTTTAGCCTCATATATTGGGATCAATAAAAGGTAGAGGCTGTCAGTACGTATTATATAGTTATTTACTGGCTATAAACAAAAGCAAGTTTATGGTCCCCTGAGACACAACTATTTCCTGACGTGAAGTAGAGGGAAATAGTTGGTGTCAGGGGAAACCATAAACTGGGCATACCTGTTAACCCTCCTAAATTTCAAGGGAGACTCCCTCCAACTCATCAAATCTCCCACCCAAGAAGGTTTCCCCTCTTGGGAGACCAAAATTTCCCACAAAGAGGAAAAGTGTCCCACAATCTCCCACATTTGCAAAATATTACAATATTTTGAGAAAAAAAAATGTTATTTTAGTGGAAGAATGTTTATTTTATTGTTTTATATATACTGAAAACAATTATTATTTACACAATATGACAATAGAAGCCACCTAAAGCAGTTAATTATGTTGTTTTAGTTAATCAGTCTTGTAAAACACAAAATCCTTTTTTCAAAAGTTGAATTACCAGAAAATGTATGTTTTAGGTCATCACACAAACAAAAACTGTAATGAGGGAGATCTCCCACATAGTCCTCCTTATAGATTAACACCTATGTAAACTGGTTATTGTTCGAATAGTCAGTAAATAAGTGTTTTATTATACTGAATCTAACATGTTTTGAAATACCGAAAATCATCTGAAAAAGAACTAAAAAAGGTAATTAAATTTTTTCCTTCATACACAACACAATTCACAATTAAAAATTGTGCTGATGCGGAACTGACAAGCCCATTGACCTATGAACATTGTCACTGAAAAGTCTGGGAAAGTCATCATAGTTCTATGCACTGATGGCTTAATAGTCTCTGAACAATTTACCGCTCTTTGAGCTATTTACCAGTAAATAGTTCTTTTCTGAAGAATGAAAAGAAATTTACTTTTTATAAGTATGAATTTTACATAGAAAAATATTGGAAAGATAGAGTAAAATACATTACTGGTTTACTGAATCAGCTTTTAAGTGTTGCATAGTGATTGAAAGAAGAAAACACTTTATTTCAGAACTTCAGTTACAGTTACTATATTTTAGTCAGACATTTTATAATTGGTAACTTTCCAAACATATGCAGAATTTGTTATACCAGTAAATGTATTCTTGATGTTTTTTAAGTTGGTAGTTTATGGTCCATTGGTCAAACCATCAATAGGATGGTCTGTAAGTCTCTAGATATAAACAAACCTTCTGAATACATCAGTACTGGCAACAATGTATAGAGTTTAGAAATAAAAAACAATTAGGAATAATTTCTTTATAAACTAATTAAGAGTGTTAGTAAATTGTTTTAAAAAAAATATATAATACATGTGAAATAGTTTCTCATGCTCTAACCCCTTACGAAGGGCCTGAACTTTTATCTTTATCTTTTCAGGCATCAAAGTATAAAGCTGCTATTTTCCCAATAGCAGGGGCATTGATTGGAACAATTGTGGCTGGTCCCGTGGGATTGCTTGCTGGTGCCAAGATAGGTGGTGTTGCTGGTGCTGTTGGTGGAGGTATTGTGGGTAAGTATTTATATCATGTGATCTGTCTCATACTATCAAATTTTTGGCAAAAATAACAAACATTCTTAAATTTGTGATTCATGTTTTTCATACATTTTACAAAATACTTGTGGTACACCCATCTGAACTCAAGTGTTTCAGGCAGCGGAAATAATTGTATGATCAAAAAAGGACATTTTACAAAGCTTTACAATTTCAAGTTAATTTTGACAGTAGGTTATTAAATCAAAAAGTTAATTTCAGCAGAGGACCTTTCCATTATCTTTTATCTGATTAATATATGATTGGATATTCTCACATTTGAGACAAGCCAGTACCTATTTTTAGCCGTTTGAGATATCCTTGTCTCAACCCACAGGTGAGATAAGAATTTCACGTGCAGAAATACATTATGACGTTATCTACGTCATAGTAAGTTGCTTAGACATGGCTGACGCCAACTAGAGTCTGGTTATACAGAAACTTGTATTTTGTGAGAAAAACAATCAAACACCGTTGAAAATGCAAGATTAAGAAATCTCAGACACCCTCAGGTAAGATTTCAATGGTTCTCTGACTCGACAAGCCTCGTCAGAGAAATATTGAAATCTTACCCTTGGGTGTCTGAGATTTCTCGATCTTGCACTTTCAGTGGTGTTAGATTGTATTAATCTTGTTGTGATGACTAAAGGAATAAATTCCAAGGTACACTTGAACTTTGATGGCTTGAACTGCAATAGCTCGAAATCATGATTGTCTAGATCCCTTTTCTGATCCCTTTGTTTAAGGTGGTTCGGGTGTCTAAAACTGCGCATCCATCTTGCGCATTTGATGAAAATTGGAATTTACCATCAAAATGTTGTAAAAATGATTTTGAATAGTTCATTGATGATAAAGAAAATGAAATAAGCAACATTTATGCTGCAAGTGTGCAAAATATATCACATTTTTGAAAAACTGTAATTTTATTAAGGGGAGATAATTCTAGAGAAATGATAGGGGGAAAATCACATTTTCATGATTTTTTCAAAAATATGATCGGTAACCCCATTTTTTTATTTCATATTTCCAAAGTTGTTTCTTTAACACAGCTTATACTAAATTTTCAACAAAATCTATTGTTCATATAAAAAATTATAAAATAGTATTTTCTCCCTATATAGACTATATTAAAAAGCTTGAAATCTTGCTATTTCCGGAAGCTTATCCCGGAATAACGAGTTCGGTGACCTATTGATTTTTTACTAAAATTTTAAAGTGCATGTAATAAGCTTTCATTCACAGAAAAATAAGAAAAATCTATCGTTTTGTTTTTAGTCACCCGAACTACCTTAAAAGTTTAAACAAAGTATGATCTGGAATATGCTCAAACACTTCTCTAGCTGGAATTTTTTTCATCAGCCCCTTGGGTGTTCGAGCCATCAAAGTTCCACTTTATTTAGACATTTCACACAATATGTGTTTCCATACATTTCTGTTTAGATTTGGGTATTTACATTTATTCAAAAAGATGGGATACCGTATAGCGGGTTATTTTCGCAGGGTGCTAATATAAGCATACTTTAACGGTCCAGCTTAAATCGCCAAAATAAATTCCGCCAAATTTTATTCTACAGTTCATATATTTAAAAAAGTATATGAAATTTATAATATTTTAATACCCCCCGCTTTAGCGGGCGGTATATAGTGATCATGGTGTCTGTCCGTCCATCCGTCCTTCCATCCGTCCTTCCATCCGTTCGTTCATCCGTCCGCCGTAGGGTACCTACTTTGTGGCAACAACTCCTCCTAGACCACTTGATGAAATTCAATAAAACTTTCACAGAATGTTCAGTACATATTGCAATTGTGCACCTGCTATTTGAAAATTTGATTAGATTTTCTTTTCTTGTTTTGGGGTTTTTTGTTTTTTTTTTGGTTGATTTTTTTACTCTCTGACATATGGGTACACACTTTGTGGCAACAACTCCTCCTAGACCATTTAGTGAAATTCAACGAAACTTTCACAGAATGTTCAGTAGATAATGCAATTGTGCACCAGCTATTTAAAATTTTTATTTGACTTTGATTTTTTTTTTTTTTTTTTTTTTTT
>MJUU01005829.1:151020-168373 GCA_002080025.1 Modiolus philippinarum
GGGGGGGGGGATTTTTTTACTCTCTGCCTTAGGGGTACATACTTTGTGGCGACAACTCTTCCTAGACCACTTGATGAAATTCAATGAAACTTTTATAGAATGTTCAGTGGATATTGCAGTTGTGCACCAGCTATTTTAAACTTTGATTTGAGGTTGATTTTTTTACTCCCCCCCTCAACCCCCCGCTTTAGCTGATGGTATATAGTGATCATGGTGTCTGTTCGTTCATCTGTACGTCCGTCAGTCCATTCGTTATTCCGTCTACCATATGGTACATAATTTGTGGCGACAACTCCTCCTAGACCACTTGGTAAAATTCAATGAAACTTTCACAAAATGTTCAGTACATATTGTCGTTGTGCACCAGCTATTTAAAAATTTGATTTGACTTGAATCTTTTTTTTTGTGATTTTTTTTTACATCTGGAATCAAATGGGGACGCGGGGGGTATGTTTTTGTGAGCTTTGCTCACAGTTATTCTAGTTTATGAATTATTAGCTTTGGAAATTAATTACTATTTATCGTAACAGCTTGGATATCCCAATGTATTGTGTATGTCTAAAGTTTGTAATCAGGCCAAGCTGTGTAGGTGACAAATATCTAAAATGAATGAAAATGTAGGTACAAATATAGATTACATGTAATTTACTAAATAAATGATTAATGGCAATAAAACATATTTAAAATCAAAGGATAATTATCATTCTTTTCTTTAATATTTCATGTTGATCAACACTCATTATAAACCGAAACTCATTTCTTTTTAGTAACAAGGGAAATATTTTATTATGTATTTTACACAATCGTGAAAATAAAAACCACTAAATTTTTTCGTATTCATTTTCTCTTTAAAATCGCCAAATTTTACACCCGTCAAAATAACCCACTATACGGTATCTTTCACTTGTGTAAGACAATCTATGGTTTTCCTCTCGCTTTACTGGACTATAAAAAGACTAAATTTCTAACACTTATGAAAGATGTCCTGACTGTATCATATGATTTGCTCTTGCAAGAAGCTATTAAGGTTGTTCTATATCTCATGTGAGTTGGACCGTCTCTATATCACAGTCTTCAAATAAGACTACTGAAAACCTCTTCTGGTATTATAAACAAATAAGGGATGTGCAAATTCAAATTATCTCCCTTTCATTAATTAACATCAGACTACTGGTATTATAAATAATAACGGATGTCCAAATTCAAATCATCTCCATCTCATTAATTAACATAAATCGTGTTATTTTTATTACACAGGATTTGCTGGTGGAAAAGTAATGAAATCAAGACAAGACAACATTACAAATGTGGAGATGAATAATCTTAGTGAGAAACATGACGATAGATGTACAGGGAACATATGTAATCCTGGAAAATCAACAAGTTAACATCTACATATCGTATTATAAATTGTGATATTGAGGGATTTTTGTTCGTCTAACTTAGTGCAATGAGATTTGTAAAATCATTAACTTTTGTTTTTGATGGTAGAATTTAAAATCCATTAAGTTTTAGCTACCTGGCTATTGCTAGGGTGAGCTTTTGTAATTACTCTGAGTTCCTTGTCTGTCCATCTTTTTAATGCATCATGAAACTTCCATTCCCAAATATTGGTAGGTACAGTATATACTGTAGTTTTTATACCAAAACTCAATACACAAAATAACCAACAATGATGTATCACAAATTTAAAGTATTTTCAAAAAACGTTGTTCTGGAAATAGGATTTTGTTATGCTTAAGGTAGTACGGGAGTTTAAAATTGCGCATGTGACAAAAATTGAATTCACTATGAGAACGTTGCCGAAACTATTTCCAATGTCTTGTAATAGTTCAGTTTGATGAAATATGCCTCTTTTATTGCATAACCATGCAGAATATTGAATCTTTCAGCTAACTCCAGTTCAATTAAGGGGAGATAATTTGTATAGAAATAATAGGAAAAAATGTGTTTTTCGCAATTTATTCAAAAATAAGTTCGGCAACTCCCAATTTTTTTTTCATGGAAATTGAAGGACAGTATATTGGCTATTAATTACCAAATCTAAAAAAATTCTTTCTGATGTAACTAAAATAATTTAAAATTTTGTAAGAATTAGCTAATTTTCCCTATTATTTCAACCAAAATAGCAGATTTTTAGATTTCATATTTCATTCTTATATGGCTGGTGACCCCTTACTTTTATTTTATTTTTCGTATGCTCTAATAACAAAGGGTAAATCATGAAAATATCAGAAAATTCTATCTGACAAAATTTTAGACCCCCATACCACCTTAAACTCAAAATTAGATTTTTTCACGATTTGACACTTTTATAGCAGAAGTGTAGTTGCCCCTTGCACCTAAGGGCTGAATTTTTTCATTCATGAACATACCGTCTAACCTGCTGTAATAAATGTGTCACAGTGGCGTTCACAATTGATCAAGTTTTATCTTGTGCCTGTTTAACATCCACCAGTAACGGTAGCCCATTGTTATTTGTATGCAGTTGCATTAGGAGCAGTGCAGATCAGTTTTAGTGGTGTTTTATCAATTACCTACGTTTGTACCCATAGGCATTGAGATTGTACCACCCTGAAGCACTTCTGTGCAGCCTGAGGCGTAGCCAAAGGCTGTACAGTGGTTCTGAAGGGTGGTACAATCTCAATGCATACGGGTAGAAACGTAGGTAACGGATTTATCCCTGGCTTTGCCTTTTATGGCACCAAAAAAGCATATCAGTGGCAGTAAATCTGTACAAAATTTCAAGGTCATCTGTCTTGCACAATAAAACAAGTATGATAAATATGCAGAAAATGCCCCACTTTCTATTTCGAGGATGGTACCTTAGGTACCAACCTCAGACTTTGCTGTTTTCAGGCGATTTGATTTTGGTTTATTGATTTCATTATGTTATAAAGTTCATGGCTCCAGATGTTATTTCTAATATCATAGAATATGTGACGTTAGCACAAAGGAATCCCATGGCACTAGCGCTAGCAACGTTCTTAACAATGAGACGGATGCATGGGTTTTGTACCAACTGGCTATCATCCAATCAAAAGCCGGCATTCATCACAAGCCTGGAATAAAATGTTTATGCCCCCACAGTCGTGCTCCACTGACTTTGAAATTTTGAATTGTATGTAACTGTTCATCCTGGCCACTTGTATTTGACATCCAGTTGCATCCTGATTGCATTCAAATGGTGGTCTTGACCTCTCAGTCACACTCAGTGCACAGAGTTTAAGACTTAGTTTCCAATGACATGGCTGCAGCTGTAGATCAATGTGCAGATTCAAGTGATACATGGGGGAAGCGAGACATATCTTGTGTCAACAGTTTATTAGTACATATCATCGTTTCTCTTTAGTAAGGACATTTTCTCTGTTTGGTACCCTTACTGTCCATTACCCTGGTGATTTAGACAGGCCCATATGAGACATAATTTTTAAATCATAGAAAAATGATTATATTCCAATAACAAATTACTAATATTAGCAGCATTTCTTTATTAGGAGAAATTTACTGGAGTAACCAAACTTAATTTGAAACTTGCATCAAAGGATGAGTGGCAGTAAGACCCATTTTTGGCCCAAGATTTACCATGAAACTAAAACTATACAAACAGATGTCTTATGTTCCTGAAACATTGAACAAATATAGGGCTTTATGAAAATGATAAAGCTTTTTTCCATATCAGTTTGATTCTCATGATAATCAGTTAACTCAAAAGCTATATTTTTGGAAATAGTCAGAATTTCATAGATATTTGCTGTGTTTTGCACATTTTTGTGCTTTGAAAAATATGGGCACATCTGAATAACAACTTCATATTTAGTCAAAATGTGTAAAATGGTGAAATACATCATTTCTGAAAGTTTGAAGTTGTTGATTGCATGTGCCCCATGTTCACTTAAAGAAAATTTGCTTTGAGAACATTCAAAATTGCAGATTTTCTGATTTTCTTTCAAAAAGACGGCTCTTTGTGATGTCACAATAACGTCAAAATGAAAGGAATTCGTATTATTATATGTTTTCTTTGTAGCCAGATGTAATAGTTAATATTTCCCATAAATATCACACTATTTTAAACAACTTGATTTTTTTGGGCCAAATATGGGTCTTATTGCCACTCATCCTTTGAACATATGGTAGCTCCTATAACTGTACAAGCTGTTCTCACTTTAATCCAAACCTTCTTCTTTTAGCCAACTCATAAAAATAAGCATATTTTTTCAACTTTATTCTGCCTCTAAGAATAGGTCATGGGTCATACAGCAGAATTTTGTGTAGTACATACATGTACAATGTATATAGGCTTATAAGTTGGGAACAGTTACATTTACATATTTAAACGGAATTCATTTTGCTTTCTGTATTTATGGCATTTATCTTAATAATAATCAAAATGCTTTAAATATAGCTTTGGAGTGGATTGAGACTTGTCTTGCAAGTAAATAATTTACATATTACATTAATTACAACATTTAGATATGTATCTGGGATGTATAGTTAAGCTTTTTTATTTATTTTAGCCAATCTTGCCTTAAAGGCCTTTAGAGTTATTACAATTCATGCCTGTAAAGATTGAGCTCATATTTTTAGTTTGATCCAAGATGTCTGCCATTGTTCATTAAGGAGATGAATTTATCCAAAATCTTATTTTGTAAAATATCATGTGATCAATTTGAAATCTTGGTGACCAAAGTCAAGTTCTGAAATTTAAATTGACAATTCAGGGAGAGTTTCAAAATTGCTATCAACAGGGTTAAACTTTAACATCAGGTATATTAAACAGACAAAATAAGTTAAATGGTCCATGTAATTTCCAGGATCTGCAGTCACTGCCCATGAAGTTTTGCTGAATTATAACATATCAGAATTTGTATAAATTGATGATTTTATAGGTCTATATATCCAATATACTGATATTCCTTTGTTAAATAATGTTTGTTTAAGTCAATTTTAATTGTTATGTAATTATCTTCACTAACTGTGATAGTTTTACATGAATTATATATGTGTTTGTTACTCTTCCAAGTCTACTACTTGTGTTTTATGAAAAACATTTATTTGAGCAAACAGGGTTTATGTAAGGCGACATCAAGTTGATTAGCATATTCTTGTACAGGGTAACCAAAAATAATGTGTACAATATCTTTGTCAACTATTCAACCAGAAATGGTAAAATATGGTTCTAAAGAAGACTTTTTTCAGGAGTCAAAGAAAAGATATAAAAAAAGAAGGGGACAGACAGATTTAATGGGGTGAATTGGGATGAGGATCTAATAATCAACTTGATGTGGCCTTACTATTTTTAAGGTGGTTGGCCACCTTATTGCGAAGATCGGGTTCAAAAGAATGCACTATAGCTAATGCTTTTTACATGATATACTTCAAACTACTATAAGCTATGGCTATGTAAGCGATCAAAACAGCAAAATACCCACTAATAACGTAGTTTTTGGTGAAACAATTTCATAGGTCTCGTATAATGCCACATAATAACAAGGACTCTGTTGCAGCGTAATGAACATACGGTCTTCAGATAATTTGTTTTAATCGGCTGTGTGTATTAATTTCTATTGCAGCCGAATCTTGTTGATATTATCAGTTCCTTGAAAACAGTCAACTAGGTGACAGTTGTTTTATGTAATGAATGATATTTTAATGTATATCTATTTTCGATATCGCTGTATAAGTATATTTATTGTCTTTCCATGCGAGGAACACGCTGTTTTGTTTACAAATTAATATAATGTACACGCATGCGCATAGTTTGGTTTTAATTGTTACTTGTCTTGTAAGTTCCTCCACTGCACATGGCATATGAAAAATATCTTATACACACGCGATTTCTCATTAAAAAGTCAAAACAAACTAAAACATAGCACCCGCACACTTAAAAGCGAACAATGGCAATATTTACATAAAGCATAATATATTCGGAACTTTTCTTTAAAGAGCGGGAAATTTTGAACTTTAAGCAGTCACGTAGGATAAATGCCGATGAGTTCCCAAAGTTCCAATATGGAGGTTTACTTTCACTTTCTCGATCATTCAAGGAGAATGTAGCGTAACTAAAAACGTTGAATGGTGGTTATTTATTTATACGAAGAATATCGTAGAAAGTACATGCATATCAGACAGTGACTGGAGTTTTGGATATATTTTGAAGTGGTTGGTGAAACAGCTGGCACTGATGCCAACCGATGCTTTTAATTTTAAAGGCATCCTTCTTTCTACTAGTTAGCGCTTTCATCATGGTTACTTAAAATTCTGTTTCTGGAAGAATAAAGAAATACAATTGTGCATAGTATCTGCAATTCCTCGACCAAAGGAGTTTGGACGGAGATAGAATACTGTGCTGTTTGTTACACTAAGGTGACAACCATTTGATTTTCGGGGAGCAGGGGCTTGGGTGATTTTGTAAATAAAAATAATTTAATCTTGGTGCCAGTGAAAATAAATATGTCTATCCTTCTTGTCATTAAAATAATTCAATTTTGAAGAATAAATTTGTGTTGCAATTGAAAATAAATGATTGGATATGACATTTGGTGAAAATATATATTAATTTGTTTTAGATTTTCATGAAAATAAATAATCTTCCAGGCAATTCGCCCAAAATCAAATGTTTACCCCCCCCCCCCCCCCCCCCACTNAACTTCGGACAATTAATCCATAATCCACTTTGTGATTCTCACTTATTTTTTACATCAAATATTACTTGAGCTGTAAAAAAAGATTTCATTTCTAATTGTTCCCAAGTATTGATACTTTAAGTTTTGCCCTGAGTTTGAGATCACAATCTCCATGATCGAGGTTGTACACATAATATATTTATTGCTGACAAAGCCAACCACCTTTCAGTGCAGACTGCACTTTGATTTCTTAATTTCTTTCTATACTGTATTAAATTGACTTTTTGTGTCGCCTGCGTTCACGCAGTGGCGACATATAGAAATCACTATCCGTCGTCTTGCGTCGGCGTCACAAAAATTTGTGTCACATTTTTCTCAGGAACCGTGAATCGGAGCTTTTTGCAATTTGGCATGAAGTATCAGTATGGGGACCTATACCGTGTAACAGAGTTTTGGATCTCTCGCTTGCCCACTAACGGAACTTAGAATATTTTGTTATTATGCAGGCGACACATGTCTTGCCTGGAAGACTTACTACTAAGTTTAATTGTTTTTGTATAAATTTAATGAATTTAATATTTACATGGATCTGTACAGGTACATCCTTATTGCATTTAACCCTGTTGTACATCTCTTGACTAACCATTAGTGTTTACTTTTTGGTATCCACTATCATGGATGTTATTCAATCAAAATTTTTAAGAATTCTTTGTTGTTTTATACAGATGTACATTATACATTTCATTTATCCATACTTTCTGATAGTCAATCCTTCGCAATATCCAAAGTCAACTCCAATATAAAGCTGGAATGTTATTATATGCAGACTGTTTATTACATGTATAAGAGATGTGTTTGTATAATTGAATATGATTTTTATGGGGGTTTTTATTGTATTATTTTTGGTAAAATTTGTGTACAATCTGTATAACTACACTCATGATTTCATGTCTAATAAAAATAGGGTAATTTTTGTTTTACATCCAGATTATGATCACTAGAAATTTATAAAACAATAATTTTGTGTATAAGATTTACAGCAAACGGTTTTGAACTCTCATGACAAATTTTGTTATTAGTTATAAATTTATTTGTTTTATACATGCATAATAGTTAATGTATTAAACATCTTATATTCCTTGGCTTGTGTTTTTATATACTGTAAACGGGGAAATTTTCGCGGCAGTTTTATTTTCGCTATTTTAGCGTTTGGAATGAAGCGCGAAAATAAAACCGCGCAAATATACTTGTCTATTATTGAAGTCAATGCTCAACAATATGGCAGCACGAATTCAAAATTGCACGAACTAAAATCCTGTCAATTTACCGCGAAATAAAGACGAGGCGAAAATTTCCCAGTTTACAGTACCCCTGCTACATGGCAGAAATCAGCAACTACTTGACAGAATTCTGAATGAATTAATATTTTATCAATAGCCTCCTCATGATGGTCCTTTGAGTAATTTACATTGTGGTTCACATCTGTATACATTAAGACTGTGTTGCAGGTTGCAAATTGCATTTCAACAAGCCATGATATTTGGACCTATCTTCGTGGGATATTGACCTATAAATCCCACTCTGGAGGGGGGTAATAGGGTACCTATTTTGTGGAATCAACTCCTCCTACAGTTTTCAACCAAGATCTTTGAAACTCTACAGAATGTTTCTATATATATTGCACCTGTCTTTATGGAATCATTTGGAAATTTTTTCTTAATTTTCCAGACGTGGGAACTTAGTCATTTTATATCGACATTTTTAACAGAGGGTGCCCATTTTGTGAAATCAACTCTTCCTACTGTTTTCAACCCAGATCTTTGAAACTTTACAGAATGTTTTTATATATATTGAAGGTGTGCACCTGACTTTGTGGAAATATTTCAGAAACTTTTTCCTACTTTTCCAGACTTGGGAACTTAGTCATTTTATCAACCATTTTAACAAAGGGTACCTTTTTAGCTCACCTCACGAAGTGAGGGGGGGCTTATGTGATACCCCTAGCATCGGCGTCCGCGTCCGCGTCTGGTTAGGAAGAATGGTTAAGGTCCATTCCTGCTTACTGACATGCCCTCCATCAACTATATTGATGTGCCTGATGCACTTTGGGATGACGACTGGAATGCATGCTTCGGATGCTGTCTCTGACCTACATTTTACGCATCAGCGACTTGGTTAGGTAGAATGGTTAAAGTCCATTCCTGCTTACTGACATGGCCCACATCAACCATATTGGTATCTATGATGCATTTTGGGATGACAACAACAATGCATGCTTCGGATGCTGTCTCTGACCTACATTTTACGCATGAGCGACTTGGTTAGGTAGAATGGTTAAAGTTCATTCCCGCTTACTGACATGTCCCTTAGCAACCATATCAGTATGTATGATGTAATTTGGGATGACAACAACAATGGATGCTTCGGATGCAGACTGTAAACTACAATTTATGCATGACTGAATCTGTTAAAAAGAATGATTATAGTCCATTCCTGTTTACTGACATGTGCAACATGTGACAATGCTGCGCAATGAGGTGAGCTTAGCAGGCTGTGGCTGCTTTCTATGTTTTGTGAAATCAACTCCTCCTTCAGTTTTCAACCCATAACTTTGAACCTTTACAGAATGTTTCTTCGGTATTCTACTGCCGTTGTTCTATATATATTTAAGATGTGCACCTTACTTTGTGGCATTATTTCAGAAATGTTTTAGCTCACCTGACCCAAAGGGTCTCTCTGAAACCACTGAAGCAAATTCAACCAAACTTTACAGGAATGATGTATGGAAGGTCCTTTATAAAGATTGCTCATTTGGTTCCAATTAGACAATAAACATGGTCGTCAGCGTGGAACTTATATTTAACATAGGACCTTATGGGGAAACATCATTTTCATAAATTCCTCTGAAACCACTGAAGCAAAATTCAACCAAACTTAAAAGGAATGATGATTGGAAGGTCCTTTACAAAGATTGCTCATTTCACTCAGATCTGACAGAAAATATGGCTGCCAGCATGGCACTTATATTTAACATTGGACGCTATGGGAAAACATCATTTTCATGAACTCCTCCGAAACCAATAAAGCAAATTCAACAAAACTTTACAGGAATGATGTATGGAAGGTCCTTTACAATGATTGCTCATTTCATTCGGATTCCACAAAAAACATGGCTGCCAGCACATTGGATCCTATTGGATAAACATCATTTTCATCAATTCCTCTGAAACCACTGAAGCAAATTCAACCAAATTTACCAGGAATGGTGTATGGAAGGTCTTTTACAAGGATTGCTGATTTCGCTCAGATCTGACAAAAATATGGCTGCCAGAACAGAACTTATATTTAACATTGGACCCTAAGGGAAAACATCATTTAGAATTCATTTTCATCAACTCCTCCGAAACCACTGAAGCAAATTTAACCAAACTTTACAGGAATGACAGATGGAAGGTCCTTTACAAAGATTGCTCATTTCGTTCCAATTTGACAAAAAACATGGCTGCCAGCGAGGAACTTTAACATTGGACCCTATTGGAAAAACGTCATTTTCATCAACTCCTCTGAAGCAAATTCAACCAAACAATCTTTACAAAGATTGGTCATTTAATTCTAAAATATGGTAATGAGTACTTCTTTTGAGACTATTTTTGGATTATGGCTTTCCATATTATTTTATTTTAATGCTGCTGATGAGAGGTTACTCCTAGAAATACGTGTACAGCATAACTAAATATACTGTTTTTAATGCAACTTTGGTATTTTTGTATTTTCAGTCTGTATCTGAATTTGGACAATTACTGTAAAAGTACATTTGTTTGTGAGGTTCCAATTTTCATGGATTTTGCGGCCGACTAAAACAACCAAATCAAGTTTCCACAAAAATGCATATTTTCTATCAAGTTTTAATGTAAGGAATTTGAAACCACAAATTTAAGTACCCACCAAACAGAGATATTTATGAAAATCACGAAAATTAGCTACCATGAATAAAAGAACTTCAAAGTAAAATATTAATACATTTGTACTGACAAACACAATATTTCAAAAATTCTGGTAAATACTGCTTTTCATCCTCTATCTAGAAACAAAAGTATAAATTTTATGAAAATCAGACCAAAAATAGGAAAAGGAGAAATTTTAAATAGTAAGGGAAACGGGGAATGTGTCAAAGAGACAACGACCCAAAGGCGAGTAATAACAACTTCAAGCCACCATAAGATCTTCAATGAACGGTGAGAAAACCCAACACCCAACGGCAGGTCGGAGACGGCCCCTGAATAAAGAATAATCAAGTTCAGCGAAATAAACATCATCCAGACTCCTATAGACATAAAGTAAACTAACTAGAAAAAAGACAACACGCACAAAGGCTTAATAAATTTCCTGACTTGGGACAGGCGCAAACCTGCTGCAGCGGGGTTAAACTAGTTTTATTGGGCCCAAACCTTCCCCTATAGGCAATGTGATAAATCAATAATCAATCATAACAACAGTAAAATTCAGTTGGCAACAGCACTGAGTCAATTGTGAAAAATGAAACTGAAAGAACTAAATATACGGACATAAACATGAAATCACAAGAGACTACTAGCAGTTAACTGACATGCCAGCTCCAGACCTATTACCAACTGACAAAGTAAGTTATGTACCCTCAGTACACAGCTTCAACCAAGATCCCTTCCTGTGAGGAGTTTAGCATAATGATTTCATGCATATACTGGAATACTTAACCTGTGTCCATGCAATACAAACAAGAGCTGTCGCCGAATGGCAATCAGGTATACCCCACTCATTGAACCATGAATCAAAATTCATGTTTTCACTAAATTTTGTAATTAAGTCCAATTTTCTTCGAACAGGAAGTATGCATCTGACATGACTCAAAATAGGATATTCCTCACAACTAAACATATAGAGGCTGCATACCAAGTTTGAAATCAATCCCTCTTGTAGAAGATGAGAAAAATGTGAAGAAAAATTCATGTTTTCACTACATTTCGTGACAAAGTCTACATTTTGTCAAACAGGAAGTACATATCGGACAGTACTCAAAATAGGACGTTCGTTTCAACTAACCATATAGAGCCTGCATACCAATTTTGAAATCAATCCCTCTTGTAGAAGCTGAGAAAAATGCGACGAAAATTTTTTCGTATGAACGGACAAACGGACGGACAAGGTGAATGCAGTATACCCCCTCTCTTTAGAGTGGGGTATAATTTTAGAAATTTAGAATGTGTTTAGTTAAAATGCAGAGACCCTATCAAAAAATCAATGTTAATACCAAAGAGGCTGTTTTTACAAGAAATGCCCTGCTTAATTTGACAAGCAGGAATGACCTTTGTATGAAATAAGACCAAAGAATTAGTAAATATAAAATTATTTAATCAACAACACATTTTATACATATTGGTGAATATTGCTAATTAAGTGTGGAAAATTACAAAGCAGTAGTCAAAAAACAAAAAAGTGCGGCACACAGGAATGTAACAAATCTTCTAGCTTTGGTTCTAATATTGTATTAGCCTATATCTCACACTTATAACACAGTCAGAAGAACATGAAGAGACCGTGTTGCTCACCTATACAATGATTTTTCAGCCACTACATTTTATTGTATTTGTGTGTTTAATTTATAATTACCAAGTTAGATTCTGGGTGACCTAACTGATTTTGATAAAAAAAAAATCATCAACAGATAGAGCTTAACATTAACAAAAAATAATCAATGATAGCAGCAATTTGGATAAGGTACAGATAATAGGAAACTGCAAAGGCTCTATAAACAATTTTGGTTTCAATAGAAATGATAACTGACATCTATTTTCTGAAAGGGATTATGTTAAAACTACTGTTCTAGCATCAGTCTTGGATAAGTTGTAGATCTCCCATATACATGTATAAAGTTTAAAGGATACCGTCAAATGATAGAAAACTAACAAAAAATAGAAAAGTTCTAGTTATACCCCCCGCAAACAAAGTTTGGGAGGGTATATAGGAATCACCCTGTCTGCCTGTCTGTCCATCCGTCTGTCTGTCCGTCCGTCTGTCCACACTTCTCGTAAGCGCAACTCCTCTTAAACCACTTGAAGGATTTTGATGAAACTTTACACAAAGGAAGGACACTATATGGAGATGTGCATGAAGGAATATAATTATTGTCTGAAACCAGGAAGGGGAGATAATCCGACTTTGACTTTTCGTTGATTCCCCATGTATGGGTTACCTCATACGCACAACTCCTCTTAATCCACTTGAAGGATTTTGATGAAACTTTAGACAAAGGAAGAACACTATATGTAGATGTGTAAAATGTCAAATAGGCTGAAAAAAAGGTGAATTTTATATTTGTCTGATTTAGACAGTGTTTTCATTGGAACCCTTTGGAAAAGTTTTTTCTTGAAGATTATATCATTGTGTCCATACTTGTATTGTGTCCATACTTGTACTGTGTCCATACTTGTACTGTGTCCACACCTGTATTGTGTCCACACCAACTTAATTTTGCACTTACCATATCGATTCAGGATTCAATTAGCGGGGGGTATCTTTGGCTGCCATTCGGCGACAGTTCTTGTATGGACATAACTTTTGTCATTGAAAAAGCATGAATGCAACCCTGAGGTCCGAGGTCAAGGGTCACTAGGTATGGTACACGAAACATCACCTTGAGGTGATCTAACTACATGCCAAATATCAAAAGCCTATCTCAAAAGAGAGAAAAATGAGACTGAACACAATTGTTTTGGATGGACGGACAGCCTGATTAATAAAGGCCCCCTCCCCTTTTTGTGGTAGGGCCCTAATCATATCTATATTGCTGCTATTGTATAATATTTGTTATGTTGTAAATTGTAGGAAGAGGGCTATAAATAATGTTGTTATAACTTGTGCCCGATCCCTTTGCTTTATTTGAGCAATAAAATAAGTTTAATTTAATTCATAAGTGGAACCTTAGATAGGATGAAGACTGGGATATCATTTGAAAGGAAATTACCCCCGCAGGACTATTGTTCAATCAGATTCCTATTTTACAAATTGGTTAAGATCATAAATGAAATGTTTACGACAATCAGACGACAGACTCAAGTGGTGACAAAAACTATCTAAAGCCAGATTAGGTAAAAACACATAGATGTACATAAACAGTTTTGATCTACAAAGAATTTATTCTTTCTAGTTTATACTTCAGATCTATTCACTAACACAAAAATCAATTCTCTTTATTTTCACACTGACTTGTTTTGGGTTAACACTGTAACTATGGAAACCATTAGAATTTGCAACCTATGAAATATATTCTTAGTATTTTCTTCTTAGATACATCACAAACACTTTGAAGTAATAAACATATATATAAACTATCATAAATAATATAACAATAACATAACAGTCAAAGGTGTAAAAATTCTTTAAAAAAATTATAATATACCGGTAGTAATATATCAGGTAAGTCATGATTAAACAGGCTTTCATCTCCTTTGATTCTAATCTTGTTGCTAAGAACATCACCAAACATTATAGGCTATCTAATATGATCATGGTAAATTTTCAATACCTATTCCTCAAGCTAATCTGAAATTCCTTCTACCTACTTGAAAAACCACCTGTAGTCATTTTTTTTCTTTTCCGATCAAAGGTAAAGCTTGGTTAGAATCTACAGCTGCTCAGGCGTGACCATTTTATTTTTACCAAACTAGTGGACAAATGTCAGGTAAACTGAATGGTCACATCTGAGCAGCTGTAGATTTTAAATGTGACCAGGTATTAGAAATAGAACATACACAATTGTTTTCTCCCCAATTTGAATTTTGATCACATTTTTTTTTCAATTATATACTGCATTTCAAGGAGACTAAAATCTGATCATTCAGATGTAACAATAGTTTTTTTCCTGGCAGTGTAAGGTTCCTTCTTGAGAAAAACAATTAAAATCAGACTTTCAAGAGCAAACACACAAAGATCTTTAGTGAAAATAACCACACTAATGTGAGGTAGAAATATGCCAAGGTATTCCACTACTAGAAATCTTCATGCCTGCCAACTTTTGAAAATCGCCAGTTTAGCTGTGTGTCAAATAAGGAAACTCCTTATAACTTGGCTATAGGGGGTCTTATGGTATGCTTTTGTTGTTTATAGTGTTCTTATGTGTTACATCTTTACATTATACTGTTCCTTAGTTGTTTTATTGTCTTCATGTGTATTTTATTTGGAATTTCAACTTTTGATTTTTGGAGCCTCCATGGGGGTTTCCCTTAAAACCCACAGTGAGCTGGAAGGTTGGCAGGCCTGAATCTTTTGTAAGTCACTTAACACACCAATCATGTCTATTTCTGCAGTCCGTAACAAAGTGAAAATAAAAGACCAAAAAAAGAGAAAATTTCTTGTTCCTTGTCATATCAAAGGCAGTTGAGGAGTAAGTTTAACAATGATACATGATGAACCTTTCAAAGTTTACTGCATGCCAACCTCAACTTACCCTAATCATGCAACAGGCCATTCAAAATACAGATAAGGCCATTACTTTCCATATACATATAGTGTAAATGTGATGAATTAAGTTAAATACTTTTACATGTGAGAACATAGAGTGAAATCTCAAAAACAAACACTGTGGGGTTTCCTCACCGTTCATTGAAGATCTTTTGTTATTACTCCCCTTTGGATCATTGTCTCTTTGACACATTCCCTGTTTCCCTTCTTTTTTCTACTCTAATCCTGATGTGTTTTACCTCCTTCCCTTACAATAGAAAAATACATCTTGATAGCATGTATGGAACTCGTTTAATTATTTTGAAACTTTTTACAAAAGAGTTCTAGGGACAGACAAGAAAAATACCAAGGAGATTTGGCGAATATTTCTTCATTTGTGGACTTTTGTCCCAAAATATGAATTATCTACAGAGCATTAGTAAAACTTTGTAATAAAAATTGCATAGAAAAGGTATATAAAAACTAAAAGATAACTGAAGCAATATGTCATAAAAAATAAGCAACAGATTTTGATTTTAACACATTACATACAGCTGTACCAGAAACTGAAGTTCAAACAAAATAAAAAAATATATAGATTTACACTTTTTCTCTCCTTATTAAGAGTCCAAAAATTTGTTTTCACATTTCTCAGTTTTTACCACTTACTATTACACATTTTCATTTACTCATTTCCTTTATATAACCAAATACACAACATCATATATATTTTATAACCTATTTGTAAAACAATCATTATAAGGTACACACCAATACTACAATTAAGAAAAGTGACTCAAGATTCTTCTAAAACACACAAATTGCAAGTGAACACATTAGCATTATATAAAACTAAAATAAATTTAATTGAGGCTATATCAATTAAATTTGTAGATTCTATGCCAATTTAAATCGAGGGTACGGTAAGAACGGCAAAATTTTATTATAAATTCAATAGTAGAGTATAATTTTTCCTCCAATGTCAAAATTAACTAGTATAAATTTTAAATTGAGATTTTAAAACAAACAAAAATTTTCAAACAGAATTTAAATCATGTAAATCAAAACACAACAAAATTACCAGATAAAGTTGCTTTTCATGTTTTTTTTTATTATAAAAAAAAATTATAATCATTGGAAAAAAATTCTAGAATGTTTTTAACAGGGATACTTTTTTTATATATGAAATGCAGAAGTAATTCTTAGGTTCGAGAAATAATGATGGCAAACTACTGTTCAAATTGGGAAAAGGCTTTGCCGAAAATCTACATGTTAATTTGATATAACCTTAAAAGTCAAATACTAAGTACACATGTATGTATAAAATAAAATAACAAATTATGTCATGTGTGAAAATTTTTGGCAAACAAAGGTAACCGGTACTTTAAACACAAATTTTACATTATAACTTAAACATCATTTTAATAACTCAATTTCAACTGTGATTACCAAAAAATTCTCAAGATTCTGCCATTTTATCAGCATCTTGCCCAATATCATAATGAGATTTTGATGCTGGAGTTAGATATAAATTAGTGATACAACTTTTCCTGATGTTTCATTGGTCAGTCCTGTGGTGTGTGTGCTATATTCTCTTTTTTTTTTGGAATAGCCTTTTCTTGTTGGCTGTGATCAACACTGCCTAGAAATGTTGCTAATGGGATCAAAACATTAACATCAAAAGTAGACAAATCTAATTGAGCACAGAATGTTTTTCGTAGATGATAAAAACCACAAGAGAAATAACTCGGAAGAATTGTATATTACTGGTAAATATATAATTCTTTAACTATTTTTAAATATTTTATTTTGATATAGCATAACTCTAGTTTATATTCAGTGATATATAATTCTTATTTGTTGTGTAACCTATCAATGTCTCATTTACATGAAAAAAATATGCTTATGAATGGGATCTTGTTCAATTTTAAAACTTTCAAGTACAAAAAACGTACCACAAAATTGCTTTTTTATGAAAATATATGATGTCACTATATAAAAGTTTGAAAGTCAAAATTCTCAGTATCAGGGAAATCAAGTTTTACAAAGAAGTAACATTTTTAATTAAAACGTGATGTTTAAATCAAAATTAAACTAGAGGCTCAGAGACTGAGCCTGTATCGCTCACCTGACAAAATGCTTCTATGCCATGCATGACCAAAACATGTTTATTACCAATGGGGTCCAATACTTAGCTAAGTTCTCCATTAGCACTCGTGTTTTTGTCTTATCCTAATGGAATTAGTAATTTT
>MJUU01005829.1:169685-187476 GCA_002080025.1 Modiolus philippinarum
GGCCATGTTTTTCGTCGGATCGGAACGAAATGAGCCATCTTTGTTAAGGACCTTAAGTACATCATTCATGTAAAGTTTGGTTCAATTTGCTTCAGCCTTTTCCGAGCAAAAGATGAAAATGTGATTTTTCCCATAGGGTCCAATGTTAAACCTAAGTTCCACGCTGGCGGCCATGTTTTTAATCGGATCGGAACGAAATGAGCAATCTTTGTAAAGGACCTTCCATACATCATTCCTGTAAAGTTTGGTTGAATTTGCTTCAGTGGTTTCAGAGGAGAAGATGTAATATGTGAAAAGTTTAACGGACAGACGGACGGACGACGGACGCCAAGTGATGGCAATAGCTCACACTGACCCTTCGGGTCAGGTGAGCTAAAAAAAAGTCATACTCCTCTCCTTATGTTTTGGAGTTAAAAACATTCTTTGATTTCAACTTTATCATGAATTCTTAGCATCACAAGACAATACTTAAAGACCCTGTTGAACTATTTGTAGCCCTTTCCTTTATTAGCATATTCTGAATCAATCATTCTGATCTATTTATGCTATAATATACCAGTATTTCATATGTAAATTCATACTCTACTCACAATATGCCATCGTGACATAAATACTGTAAACTAATTTTGCGAGCAATTTATTTTTCAGATCTTTGCGATTTTTGAAAAATTGCGAAAACAAATTTCTAACACTAATGCAAACGCATCAGAAGAAATATAAAATCAAGAAAATTAGTTGCAACAAAGTTGCAAAAGAAGACAAAATGCAAAATATAGTATCCACGAAACAGTATAGAGTCAATAAAGGGACTGATCCTTCAGAACATGTGACTGTAATAAGCATGCCCATGACTTGCTCTTTACACAGATGAAACACCAATGATAAAATCTTTGGGAACATATATACTTAATTTATAGCTGTAAAATTTGTCTGGAAAAAACATCACATATGTGCAACTTTCCAGATCTTGGAACAGAAATGAGACTAATTACGTTAAACAAGTGAAGTACATGTATTAAGGAGCTTAATTAGATCAAACTCTTATTAGGCCAATAACATTTAATAAGTTGACTCTTATCCTCACCCTCCCTTCCAAAATTGACTTGCCCTGGGTTTTTTAACTACAATAAATTTCTATTTACAGGAAAATGTTTTATTCAGAAAAAGAGAATATATAAATTATATTGTCTGTTTCCACTTCTGGTTGAATGTTTAACTTTTGTAAAAATTTTATTTGATTTACAGGTGGGACAGATTAAAAAAATAATATCTAACCCAACCCATACTTGCAGGTCAGGTTTGATATGTTTACTTGGTCTATCCTTATTTTTTTATTCCATTTCACTGAAAAATTGTTGATGAAAGACAACATTTTTTTCCTGAAATAGGGTCTGTAAGTCTCGTCATGTGACACCGAGATTTTATGATAAATTTTCAATTTAAAAACCTTTCCCGCCAAACCATGACGTCTGGGGATTATGACATCCACATTTTTTGGTTTGAAACGTCATGTTTATTTGCCAAAAATGCAACTTCTGGGTACAATTTATGTGCCCGGAAGTTCCCAAATTGAAAGAGACTTACAGACCCTATTTTTGAATTATACTTTCCAATGAGTAAATGTCAGCTGTGTTTACCACATTAAAATAAAAATCCAAATAACTGTAACTGGTTTTGATAAGTAGCCTGTCCATTGATCTTAAGATTGACACACTTATCATCTTTCATAATTAGAATTATTTGTTCCCGTGGCAATACATGTAAATAATCAATTTGTGTGTATTTCTTTCCAAAAAGGAACAAATATAACAACAATATATCGCCCAATAGAAATTTTACAAAGCACAAAAATATATGTTCACAGAAAGACTTTGTTTCAAAAAATCTACAAATACATTTTTGTGTATGAGGATTTGTTCATGACAGTGGGATACATGTTTACATTGAGAACGGGCAAATAAACTGTGATAGACATAAAGCAATGATAAGAAGCCGCAGACCAGCTGTGCTACTAAAAAATCTTTCATAACTTTTGTTGATGCATTAATTTAATATGTCAATCTGTCGCTAGGCTTGATCCATCATCACCAAAGCTTTATAAAAGACATTTTATTAAATCCTGGTGACTTCTTACACTCCCAGTATTTTCCTAGATATTCATAATTCTCCTTCCCAGTTTTTCTGAAAAAAAAAACATTAATGAGTTATAATTTTCAACAAATACATGCATAACCTTATGGCAAAATATTAAGGAATTTATCTTAAAAGAGTGTCATTCTGATTTAACTTGTATTAATACTGGTAGTTTGTTTCTGGCTTGTAAAAAAACTAATAGAAGAGTTATATCCCTTTGGTCAATCAGACAACTTTAAATCAATCGAATCAATCAAAAATATCTCCTGTGTGCTTTCTGACAGAAATATGATTGAAGATATTTTCTGACACAAACACCATCAACGATGTAAAATGACAATTAATATATTACTCTCTATAGAAAGATGAAGGTTCAATAATCTAGATAATATCTTTAAATCTATCTCAGTCTTGGATGATCAAAAAATGTTCACTTTTAGTTAAACGTCTTTTTTTCCTTGAAAAAAATATTAAAATCAAAACAGTATGGTAGAAAAATTGAAAGGCATTTTTTTTTTCAATTCTCTCTAAACCACTGCCTAGATTTATTTCAAAATTTCTGTACAGAAAAATAACGCTTGTAAAACTTATGATGACCAGATGAAGAGCAATAAATGCATTCTTCTTTAACCAGTAATGATTCAAATTTTGTCCATAGCAAAATATATATTTTTGTTTTACTTACTTAAACCACATGGGGTTATAATCTAGACCTTCTTGTTCTCGTTTCTTTCTTCGTTCTCTTTGCACGTGCTCAAGTCGTGTTTTCTCGTTCTCTGCATCCTGTATTTTTGCTTCCTCTAATAATCTGAAAAGATGTGGAAGAAAAAGGAATTATTCTTATTCAAACTGAAGCCCATGTCACAAAAACTCTAACAATGAAAATTAGTTTTAAGTCTTTAACATCTCAAATAGATTTAGATTTACCTGTAAATTTGTTGTAAGTTTTCTTTGTGAAAATAGCACCAGATTCATTTTATAACAACTTCCATAGATATGTAATGCTCTTTTCTTTTGCATACTAACAAAATTTTTTAATTACTGTGAGTTCATTTTTTTTAGACTCACTTTTTTATTTTGAATTTTGAATTATGAAATTAACATTTATTTATTTAACAAAGTTATTTTGACATACAGTACTTTAACATACAAAGACTATAAATCAGTTTAACATGTATACGTTTCTCAGTAGATAATGAACAGATATCATAATGAGAAGTGAGGGAAATTTAGACCTAAGACTTGTATTTCTGGCAAATAACCGGACATTAATGATATATTTGTTTAATTATACTGAATGTCTCTAACATTAAAGTGCACAGATGACTCCCGGAAAAATACCATGGTGAAGGGGTATTTGCCAAAAAATACAACAGCTATTAACCAAGCAGAATGCAGCTTACTTACATAAGGTGTAATTATACACCTGATATTGTTATACATGTACATTAAAAATTTTTGTGGATAATTTATTTCCATCCAATGAACTACTATTATGTACTCATACCAACAAAAATATTTTTTCAGATATTTTAAATGTCCAGCCTTGCCTGGAAAAGATTCTATAATTGATAATTAGCAAGGCTTTTTAAATATTTCATAATTTTTTTTTACATTAAATTAGTATGTTTATATCATTTCTTAGACAAACATTTTATGTTCAACTGTATCATCCTCATTTTTGGTTGATCCACACTTCACAGACATGTTTGTTGCTATTTATAGATCACTATAATTCTTTTTTATTTGGGTTGCAGAGCAAATCCAATCCAACTACAGATAACTGGCAAAGCATCAAAAGGATAACACCCACCCCAGTTAAACAACATTTGAGCTCTGTAGCATACAAGAAAATGCTTAAGAAATCTACCATTTACTTCCTTGATGATCATAACTAGACTGGAATGCAAATACATTTGCCAAGATGCGCACCAACTTTCATAAGCCAGAGTAAAAGTTTTTTTTTGGACAAACTTAAGGCAACTTGAATTACCACAGGGTGACATTATTGAATTAATCACCCAGTTTGGTGAGCTTTGATTACAGAAATAATTCAGCACAATAATGAAAATAACTCACCTTTGGTCAGGCCTAAATCTGGTATCTGTTGGTGGAAGATATTTAGCATCATCAGGATCTAATTCATTTAATTCTATTGCAAATCTTGTAAAGCCATAGTAAAGCTCATAATCTTCTGGCATAGCACCTGTTATATATAAAAATCATTTTACTTAATAGCAATTTTGAATCAAGAATGCATTCTCATTTCCTTTCCAATTGTACCCCCAATCATACATACATGTATAAATTACATTCATATTGCAAAATGAATCTGAAATATTTTACATTCGTTTTAAATAGCAAAGTAACCACAAAAATCATACAACAAAAATGTCATTCCAAAGGGAACCAAAGGCACTAGGAGTGCTACAAGGCATCAAGGGTGTGAACAGTGGTGCCCTTTTAAAATTGTCTAAGGGGAACACTGCTGAACTGAATGCAATGTTAGGATATTCTACACATATAATATTATATAAATTTTGAAAGCCTACATTGTGTTACACATGGCTTTGATTATGGAAATTTAAGACATATAAATCTTCAAACGATTTTTATTTTCAAAAATGTTATCACAAGATGTGATTGATTTGAAATTGTGTATTCAAAGTCAACCTGTTGTTTTAAATTGCAAACGTCAAATTTGTAAATATCATTACATGTTATTTCTACTCTGGTTCCCAGACCTAACACAAAAATATTGTACTCATTCACCTGATCTCTAGACTACATTCTACTGGTACCAATACATGTATATAATAATGATATACCTGGTCTCCAGACTAGACGGCTAGTGGCATGTTGTCCACAATATAAAGCCTCATTCCATTTACCGGACAGATAATGGACCACTTTACCCTCAGGATTACATATATGACCATATATCTCATGTCTCTTGGATGACCAACTACTGGCCTAAAATTAAAAGAATTTACAGTCAAAACTAATGGTACTGTGACCAGGCCAGAAAAGAATATCCCCTCCCCCGAACTAGTTTTGAATGTACCTCACAATATAAAAGATATCTTGATATTCAGCTACTGCTTGTGGTAAAAATAGTAATGGTGGATTACATGATACCCCACCACGTTTCACAAAATTTCTAAGTTAAAAGGGGCATAACTCCACAATGATGTGTACCGCTGAACCCAAAATTATAAATGGCCTGTGTTTTGTGGTAAACAATTGTACTACTGATTACTGTTTTTTGTTATCATTGCAGTAGAAACTCAATAATATTATACTGACTTGATATAAACACTATATAAGGGTTCCTAAAAAAAATGTCAATGTTCACAATTTCTAGTTTCTAAACCTAATTTTTGTATAGCATCTATGTCAAGTCATTGTCCTATTATTGGCTCATAGCCAGAAAAGGATTCTTGTTAAAACACATGAGAACTTGATAATAAATTTGGTTCCCAA
The DNA here is from genome assembly GCA_002080025.1 of Modiolus philippinarum. NCBI lineage: Eukaryota > Metazoa > Mollusca > Bivalvia > Mytilida > Modiolidae > Modiolus > Modiolus philippinarum. Next base: position 175,302 of record MJUU01005829.1, read on the forward strand.
AACAAATCACTTACATATCTAGAAAATGTATAAGAATATCAAAATAAAACTTACTATACTACATTATAAGACTTTCCTGTCATGATAAATCAAAAGAAATAAACCCATCAAATATAATCAAATATACATGTATGCTCTTTATTTTTCTTAGATATGGTGTACTTGTACATGAGATTATATCTCATGTGTACACTTTGTTCAATTACTTTTATCTAAATTCATGTAAATTCTAAAACCTAAGGATTAACTCCCTCCATCATAGTTTTGTCCTTAGCTATATTTGATATAACTAATTATTCAGATTTTGTTTGGTTGTATTCATTTTAAACATTTTTTGAAATTATGGATTTCCTTTGTTTGGGTTTTAGTGCTGCTGATGAGGAATTAATTTCCGAAATGGCCATACAGCTCATTAAAATTATTGCAGTTTGATGTAGCATATGTGTTATGGTCTCATGTTCATTTACCCCATATCCTTTCGTAAAATATGTAGAAGTCTGAAGTATTTTGTACATGTAAAAGTGTAATTTTGCCCCTTTGGTCCATTATAGTTTGTAAAATGTTAACTACCAAATATCTGATAAAAGACCACAATGTTCATATTTTATAAGGACTCCATTAAAAAAACATGGAAAGCAGCCACAGCCTGCTAAGCTCACCTCATTGCACAGCATTGTCACATACTAAATACAATGTATGTCCATAAACAGGAATAGACTATCATTATCTTGCTGACAGATTCATTCATGCATAAAATGAGTGCCATGGACTGCATTCAAAGCATTCATTGCAGCTGTCATCCAAAAATGCATCATGCATACCAATATGGTTGATGTGGGGCATGTCAGTAAGCAGGAATGGACTTGAACCATTCTACCTTACAAAGTCACTTATGCGTAAAATGTAGGTCACAGACAGCATCCGAAGCATGCATTGCAGTTTTCATCCCAAAATGCATCATGCATACCAATATGGTTGATGTTGGAGATGTCATTAAGTATGAATGGACTTAAACCATTGTACCTAACCAAGTCACTTATGCCTAAAATGTAGGTCACAGACAGCATCCGAAGCATGCATTGCAGTTGTCGTCCTAAAATGCATCATACATAACAATATGGTTGATGTGAGGCATGTCAGTAGGCAGGAATGGACTTTAACCATTCTACCTAACCAAGTTGCTCATGCGTAAAATGTAGGTCAGAGACAGCATCTGAAGCATGCATTGCAGTTGTTGTCCTAAAATGCATCATACATACAAATATGGTTGATGTCTGGCATGTCACTAAGCGGGAATGGACTTTAACCATTCTACCTAACCTAGTTGCTCATGCATAAAATGTAGGTCAGAGACAGAATCTGAAGTATGCATTGCAGGTGTTGGCCTACAATACATCATTAATGTACATACCAATATGGTTAATGTGGGGCATGTCAGTTCGCGGGAATGGACTTTAACCATTCTTCCTAACCGGACGAGGACGCAGATGCAGGCGCCAAAGCTCAGGGTATCACATAAGCCCCCCTCACTTCGTGAGGTGAGCTAAAAATAGCATATAATATACAGCCTACCTTTTTAAAAGTAATTTTACACACAATATCAGCACAGGAAATTTTCATTTCACCATACTGATCAACCCATCGTTGTCCACCCAGTAAATTATGAACACAAGTGGTGACTTTGTTCCATTTGTATTGCTCATTCCATCTACAGAAATAAAACAGAAAATCTTGTTATTTCAATAAATTTATGTTTGTTTTTGCTTGCTTACTTGCTTTTGAAATATTATTTGTAAAAGAATAGGTGTTGTCAAATTGTAAAAGCTTTCAGTGGAAAAAAATTGCCCCACAAATTATGTTTGCCAATCAAAATCACAAAAATAAGATGAATGCAAAATTTTCAAGGTTTACAGAACATTACATATAGAGGCTGCAAATAAAGTTAGATATCAATACTTAAGGCAAAAAATTAGAAAAAGTACAGAAAAGGTAATGATAATTTAGACTGAGAGGAGAAGTATATTACAATACAAGATACATGTAATTCAGCTTGCTATGAGTATAAGCACTTTATTATTGAAGATCTTTGAGTGACTTCAAGATGGAGAACAACAATTGATAATTGTTTTGTAAATCTCTGCATCAAAGAGAGTTAATTAGTTAATATGTAAAGCTTATTAATTATTCATAAAAAAATCATTTGTATTGAACTGAAATTGAACTTAGAGGAAAGTGAATATAGCAGAAAAACAATAATACTTTTTGTGAAGCCCCTGAAAAATCATATCAAGGTACAGTGAATCTTGATTTAAGAGGTCACCTTTGGGAAGGAGTCAAACTGGCCTTTTAAGAAAGGTGGCTGTTAAAATGAGGTTCAATTTATATGAAATATACTATGTAGGGAACTATAAAAGGTGGCCATTAAAATCAGGTGGTTGCTTATTCAAGGTGACGGCTAAAGCAAGTTTGACTGTAACTAGCAATGACTTACTTTGGAAGAACTAAGTTTACAATACCAACAGGTTGTATTTCCATTGACTTTCCCCAAAACTTTGTCTTTATTCTTGTTTCTGTAAATAAAAAAATTATCAGTGATACTCTGATATAAACTGAAGTAAAGGAAAACAATTAAAGCACATATTAAAATGACAATAAAATATGTAAAATAATATTTTTTCTCTTTAAACAAATAAAAGAGTCCATGAACACAGTTGGCCCCGCTAGATATATATTGGCAAACAGGAAGTAGATGAGTGACTGACTTGAAAAGGGGAGACACAGTACAACTCATCATACCAAAGCTTCAGACCAAATATCTAATCATTACTGCATACACAAGCTGAAAAATCCTACGGACCTAAGTACGTACTGACAAGGGTAAAACTTAATGCCCCTGTTGCCTTACGGCGAGGGCATATAAATATCTGATGAAAAAATAGTGCAAGATATTCAATGCTTAATACAACAGTAAATCTTCTTCAATTTATTTTCAGTTATTTATTTATTATCTTGCATCAACCCCGATACTTCATTTCAATAAAACCTCTACAACAATGTCAGAATCTTACATCCTTATTGTTAACTTACCCTGCCAAAAAATGAAGTTTTTAGAATCACAGTAACATGCTGATATGGGTGGATGATGACTGACCTAGAGATAAAAATATTAAAGATTTCATTATCAGTTACAACAAAATTCTTTTATTATAGTGAAATTTTCAAATATTTCCATTATACGTGTAATTATGTCCACGCTATACTTTCAAAGCAACTGGATATGTTTTTTACTTAACATAAGTAAATGGATATACAAATGTATTTGAAGTGCAATTTAACATCAGTCACATTTTTCTAAATGAAAAGAAAAGCAAACACATCACGATATTATCTGCGATAAATACAAAATCCTGCCAAATTAAAACATTTTTTCCACACAAAACTCTCACCAAAAATATTATTATTCAAGTGAATTTTATAACTCACTACATTTTTGTCTTAGAATTGTCAAAAATTTCACGAGGGATGAGAAACTTTGAATACTGGTACAATATGGCTTGCCTGCTAAAAATTTCATATCCTTTCTAAATTTACTTCCATGTATGTCTGTTACTGCTGGATTTCAAGAAATTCCCTGAGTTTTTTATGCTGTTGATAATCCATGTGAATAACAAATTATCTTGATTCTATTTAAAATACAGTCTTCTCATTGACTATAGAGTGTCTTTTTCATTAAATCAAGGACTTATAATGAGTCCTTGATTTAATGTATTCCCCTTCTTCAAATCACTTGATATGCTACATGCATAGAAATATTTTTGCATTCTACCTCCAGAAAGTCCGTGATATGGCTGTTTGACATCACATGGAGACCCCATACAACTTATATCCTGAGAACAATTTTAAACAGTACCAGTATACAAGAGGTAAACTTTCTTGACATGATTTAAAGAAACAGAATCTAGACAATGTTAGTTGTATTTAAATTTATAAATTTAATCACCAGGATAAATTTTTTGTACAGTCAGTTACATTGGGATACCAAAATAATATAAAGTGCCTGAAAAAGTTTTGTATCTAGCTCTGCTGATGCCTCGCCTAATACAAAATGTTTTTCAGGCACTCCATATATTCCCGTATCCTGAACCTGTAACTGATTGCATAACTCGGCCATGATTATGCAGAAATATAATATGAAAGAATAGGAAATACTGCCTAAAAAATGGGAAATAGGGGGGGTTAGCCCTGTGAAAACATCATTTTCCTGCTGGTTCTACAAAACTGAACAATTTTGAAATTATTTTCTGTATTAAAACAAGATGTGTTTGTGAAACACTACATATGCCCCCAGATTCCGATTTTTACCCCTTTTTGACCCCTTTGACCTTGACCTTTGACCTAATTTTTTTTTTGCATATTTATGTTCCTCTTGACTAGACCTATACACTTGCCAAGTATCAAAAGTCTACCTTATATAGTTCAAAAGTTATAGCCAAGGTTAAAGTTTCGGACAAACAGACAGACAGACAGGACAAAAACAATATGCACCCTGATCCTCGATCTGGGGGCATAAAAATAGGAACTTCCTATTTAAATAGGAAAATAACCATGTCTGAAATAGTATATACCTGTTCTGATATAAATCTCCAGCCTTTATCAGGTCGGTCACACTCGTATGTCTCCCCTAGTAACGGATTAAATGGTTTATGTCCGGCTCTGTATCCTGTACCTGATTGTATTACTAATAGTGTATACCTGTTCTGATATAAATCTCCAGCCTTTATCAGGTCGGTCACACTCGTATGTCTCCCCTAGTAACGGATTAAATGGTTTATGTCCGGCTCTGTATCCTGTACCTGATTGTATTACTAATTGTATATACCTGTTCTGATATAAATCTCCAGCCTTTATCAGGTCTGTCACACTCGTATGTCTCCCCTAGTAATGGATTAAATGGTTTATGTCCGGCTCTGTATCCTGTACCTGATTGTATTACTAATAGTATATACCTGTTCTGATATAAATCTCCAGCCTTTATCAGGTCGGTCACACTCGTATGTCTCCACTAGTAACGGATTAAATGGTTTATGTCCGGCTCTGTATCCTGTACCTGATTGTATTACTAATAGTATATACCTGTTCTGATTTAAATCTCCAGCCTTTATCAGGTCGGTCACACTCGTATGTCTCCCCTAGTAATGGATTAAATGTATTATGTCCGGCTCTGTATCCTGTACCTGATTGTATTACTAATAGTATATACCTGTTCTGATATAAATCTCCAGCCTTTATCAGGTCTGTCACACTTGTATGTCTCCCCTAGTAATGGATTAAATGGTTTATGTCCGGCTCTGTATCCTGTACCTGATTGTATTACTAATAGTATTTACCTGTTCTGATATAAATCTCCATCCTTTATCAGGTCGATCACACTCGTAGGTCTCCCCTAGTAACGGATTAAATGGTTTATGTCCGGCTCTGTATCCTGTACCTGATTGTATTACTACCTGTTCTGATATAAATCTCCAGCCTTTATCAGGTCGGTCACACTCGTATGTCTCCCCTAGTAACGGATTAAATGGTTTATGTCCGGCTCTGTATCCTGTACCTGAATATATTACTAATAGTATATACCTGTTCTGATATAAATCTCCAGCCTTTATCAGGTCGGTCACACTCGTATGTCTCCCCTAGTAACGGATTGAATGGTTTATGTCCGGCTCTGTATCCTGTACCTGATTGTATTACTAATAGTATATACCTGTTCTGATATAAATCTCCAACCTTTATCAGGTCGGTCACACTCGTACGTCTCCCCTAGTAACGGATTAAATGGTTTATGTCCGGCTCTGTATCCCGTACTTGCATAGCTACTAACAGCAAACGCTGCAACATATATCTGAAATAAAAAAAGGGAGATAATTACAATCCACAGAAAAATTAAACATAATTGGACCGTCAGACTCAAATTTATGTGATATCCTGAAGCTCAATCTTTTTGACATTGATATTGTTTTTATCTTTTTACATGTACAGTAGTTTTATAATGAACAAGCTTATAATGAAATCAGACTTATAACGAAGAAAAGAAAAATCCCCAGTCCCAACACTATGAAAACAATATATTTTTGGAGGCTTATTACGAAGTGTTTATAACAAAATCAGGCTTATAACGAAGAAAATTTAAACCAAAACAGTATCTTAATGGCTCAAAATTTACCTGATGTAACAAAAAGAGATTGCCTAACCAAAAAAATGTTTACCTGTTTCCCTTCTAAGGAAACCGTGGTATATTTCAATGGCAAAGTATATATGAAACTTCCGAACTTTTTTTTCAAAATATTAAACAGATTTTTATTTCACACTGATATTCACATCAAAGATTCTGGTGACAATTTTTTGGAATTTGACAATTCTCTTATAACGAACGATGCTTTAATATAGCCAAATAAAATTGAGTCCATTGGATTCGTTATAAACGAACTCTACTGTATATTTCTTCTAAATACATTCAGAAAGCACTATGGAATTTATTTTTAAAAAATTCAATAATTTTTCTCATATTTTTCAAAGCCAAAGAAAAACCAATGAAAAAGCAAGAGAAATCTTTTCCTGCCACAACTCCGACGTGGTTTATCTAAAAAAAAAATTTTATTTGTTTTTTACAAAACCTTTTTTGAAACTTGTGAATTTTAATAACACTTTATCTGACACCCACACTCCCTTAAAGTAGTAACTTATATAGATTACACCACAAGATCCCGCTCATTACAATGTTTTATCTACTAGAGATATTTAAATTTTAATTGCGAGACTTCCCCAGCATTTTAAATATAACTTTTGAGAGTGGATAAAACAGGGTCCCGATTGAGATAAAGTGGTGTAATCTTTTTCTCTAATGGTAAATTATGAAAAACACCCAGTATTGTATTGCAAATAGATCTGACCCTCTCACTTCTACAATTAACATCATTTGAATTACTTTTTTGTCTCGGTTAAGGTTGTAAAGTGTTTCATTCTAGATGAATAAAATTATCTGGTTCATAGGACTTAATTTGAAAAGTGACCCAATAATCAACAATTTCACTTAGTACCAAGAAGGCATCAGTTACTATACACATACATTACTACAGGTCATAGCACCACACCCATGTTTTGTGAGTTTCAACACACCATTAGCCAAGTTATATACATTCACAGACATGCTTTGATCTGTGAAAGTGGAAAAGATTGTGATTGATTGATTGCCTGGAAAGGTGTTCATTATTGATATATACAACTATTTCATTAACATCAAAATGGTAAAATCTCAAACTTCAAAATGCAAAATTTCACTTATTTACTAAATTCCTTCGGAATAAAAAGTAAAATATAACATTCATATAAATTTTTGTTAATAAAATGTAAAAGTTCTAAATCTTAAGCCAATATGCATCTGTAAATTTAATGAAATTAGAAAAACAAAAATAAAATCAAGACAGACAACTCTAGATTTTTTTTCACTTGGCATTTAAGTATATAAAGATTTATACATAAATTGTTATTTTATCTCATTATTGAAAAAGACAAATAGTAAAAAGGTCTAAATTTTCTGTTCTCATTTTTAATCTTCATTTATTGACTAATATACTCTATTTTAGGCAGTGGTGCAATTTTGGACACCATATATTTGCCAAACTGGAATCAAATGTTTGGATTGAAAACATGTTATAAATATAGTTTCTACAATGAGAACTAAGTTGATTATGAAATTTCTCACATCAAGTTAAATAAATTTTGCAAATGTTTGAAAATGAGGCTTGCCGAGTTTTTAAACATTTGAAAATTAATTAAACAAGATGTGAGAAATTTCATAATTAACGTGCTTAAGTTGTATAAAATGTTTTTCTAATGACATATTGTAAAACACAGAGGATTATGTTCCGAATAGATTTGGCAAGAAATTTTTTGTGGGTTTCTCTCTCTAGAAATAAGAAATATTTTTATCACACCAGTCATATGTTGGTTAAATTTGCTAGAAATTTGAGAACAGGGAATGACGAGACTTACAGACCCTATATTTGAACTATAAGGGTTAATTATATGTCATGATAACACTAAATAATACATGTACATACCATTCTTTCATAAGGATCTTCTAAATCAACAGCTTTTTCCACTAATTCACTATACTCCAGTTCTTCAGCTAATCTCTGTAAATATAAACATGTTATTCAAGAATAAAGTTATCTCATTTGGTTTTCATGAATTTATTTTTTTAACAGCATTAATAACAATATTTCTTGTGTTTTTACTAGGGATGTCAACGAGTACTCGAGTACTCAAGTATCGCTCGGACATATCGAGTATCGATTAGAAAAATGAGTTCTCGGTACCCGTTTTCTATTTTAATGACATGGATACACGTATTTTATCTCTTCAGGAGGCCCATAACTATCAATGATTAGTGTATAAAATACTGTCCATCACAGTTGCGATTTTAGATTTGAACTGTTCGAATGCCACCATAAACATATACCGTTTGGTAATATTTCGAATATATTTCTGATGACAAAAATGTCAAATGTAAACTATTGCAGGACTCTTAATTACACAAAATGAAGAAATCGACTTTCTTAACAAAAAATTACCATAATGTTTCTCAACAAAAACTTTTTTTTAATTCTTATGATTATCCAATGTCATGTTGTGGCTTCTTGTATTTCACTTGTCAGTAACTTTGCAAATAATATATACATTTGTAATTGTGTTACTTTGTTTTTTTTTCTCCAATTAACGTATTGATTTGTGCGCAATTAAAATTAAAAGACGTTAATTAAATAATGATTGTATTGTTGTTGAACACCAATAAAATTAAATGAAATAAAATCTACTTGGGACAAAATCAAAATTTCTATAGAATAAAAAAATGAATACTGAAAATGTTTCTCCATATACAATGTATTGTTGTTGCATGATCTACCATACATATTCTTTCCGAGTGAGTACTTGAGTACTCGCTCGGAACTTTCGAGTACTCGAGTATTAAATCCTGTCCAAGTTGACATCCCTAGTTTTTACAAAAGATTTCCTTTTTGCACATCAAATTTTTAATTACTACACTTTATCTTGATTTGATCTACATAATGAGTTTAAAATTATATCTGAAAGTGTTACATTAAAGTGTTACATTCTTTTTTAATAAAGTGAGACCTCAATTTCACTTTTCAAGAGATTGATAAAAAATCTCTGCTAAAATATCCTGAATACCGATTTTTGGTGTGTATTACACGCACATATTTTCCCCCAGAAAGGTCCCAGTGAGAGGGATGCATTTTATACATACGAACTTCAAGACTATTTTTTCTGACCACCACTTACTTAACTTCAGACCGGAAATGACATTGGAAATAAGTATAAAATCTTTGTTGTGATCCAGATACGAACCTGTGTTTGATGATAACAATGTTTGCTGATGTTAACATGATTAGTTGTGTATTGTTTTCTTTGTATACAACATGTATATTCAGAGATTTTCCAGTACTGAAAATTTCATCTCGATCGTGTCCGACATATTTGTTTTGAATAGGTGAAGCTGGTTCCGGTTTTCAGGGGCACACGATACTTGCAAGTCATAAGGTAATTATATTAATGAAAAGGGATAGTTTAAATGAAGTTAATCAATACATAAACCGATTATGAAGATCAATAAGGGAATATCACTTAAAAATTTACCAAAGGCAAACCGTAATATTTATGTATCCGTAACTGCCTTTGACTTTTAATTACGTTTGGAGATAAACTTCCTGTGTTTACAAAATCAATATTTTTCGTTTGCAAATTCCCAAAATGTTTGAAAAATCCATTAAATAAATACAGGTACAGTTATTCCTATCAATATAAGTGAATAAAGCATCATGTATTCTATTAATTCAGTCCACAAGGTAATTCTCGGCGTCTCCATACATTTTTGGACAGAACATGTTGTTGAAAATTTACGTGCGTTTTTTACACACGAACTAGATTTTTTCTGATTCCTTTCCTCTGAGAAAGGGGGTTTGTTTATACACCAATGCGTTTAATACACACCAAAATTCGGATAGGTTTATAATTTAAAACCTAGTTTTAAACCTCATGTTATACTACTGTTTGACATGTACCAACATTACTTTTTCTAGGGTATTTATGCACTTATGGTTCTCCAAGCCCTACCGTAATCCCTGAGCAAGATTAAATTTTTAATACCTGCTTGAACTTTTACTGAGAGATTTTTCCAGCTTTACATGTATTTGGTTTACACATTATCATTTAGGGTTAAGTCAGAGGTTGGACTAAGACAGGTTTTTCTTTGCTTTCCAAATAAAAATCGTAAAGGTTCCACGGAACCTAATGTCTCGCCCACTCACTACATTGACATTATAATTTGACCTATATTTAGATGATGTTGCTAAGTAGAATTTCAGTCTTTGAGAATTCCAAAATATAACTTTTTTTTTGAAATTTCACGAAATTTACCACAACTGTAATCCAGGATTTTGGAAATTTCACTTTTAAAATAATTATTCCTACTGTAAGGAATTGAAAAAGATATGGTTGCTAGGTAGAATTCCAAAAAAATAACAGGTCTTTGAGAGTTGCAGAAAATTTACCAAAATAAGAATCAAAGATTTTTGCAATTTGAGTTTTGAAAATGATCATTATGACTGAAAGGAACTGAAAAAGTTATGGTTGCTAGGTACAATTCCAAAAAAATAACAGGTCTTTGAGAGTTCCAGGAATGTAAACCAAAATTGGAATCAAAAACTTTTGCAATTTTTTTTATTAAAATGTTTGTTTGATTCAAATTTATTTAAAAAGCATTGTTGCCAAGAAGAATTTCTAAAAACAGGTTGTGTTGAAGAGTTTCAGGAAATTTACCAAAGTTGGAACCATGTTATTTAATTCTTTGGTGCTAAAAATTATGTTTGATTCTAAAACATTGTTAAAATTTAAAACTGGATGCAAAATTTTCAAAAATAATTGGTCTTTGACATTTTTAAGAAAGGAGTAGGGGCGATAAGGGCCTTATTTGGCCTGAAAAATAAATCTGGTTGAATTCACAGAATTTTCTGATTGAAATATTCTGTTGGTATGGCTTTTCAGTAAACAGTAACAGTTCTCAAATATTGATGCATGATTACTGAGTTTTTGAGCGTCAAAGAAGGGACAAATTGAAGATTTTGTAGAAAAATGACAAATATGACCAATTTTGACTACTTTTTCTGTATAGGAAAGATAGAGCACATGCAAGAACCACAAAAATATTTATATGAGAGGTTCAATTCATTTGTACCAATACGTTGGTAAATTATCTAATTGGTTCTTGAATGTGCTCGATATTTCCGGTGAGGAAAACTGTACGAAAATCTGCCGAATTCGGTATATTTCTATGAAAATTCTCAAAAGAAGCCTTTTCATGACGTCAGAACTGTACCTATTGTGACGTCATTGGTTATTATTTTAGTATTTTTTCTGTTAATGGGATCTCAACTTCGAAACGAACATGAAATAAAATCTTGAGGTGCAACTTAGAAATTCACTGGATTCTTGGGCCAAATCAACCCCTTATCGCACCTTGTCCTTTACCAAAGTTGGAACTGGAATCAAAATTCCAACAGCCTGTTACACATCTGCGCATTATATGCAGAAATGTAAATGTAAATGTAATTCTACTAAGAATCAAAGACTCTATTCTACTTCTTATGAAGGACCGAAGGACCCAAAACAAGAGTGGACCCTAATAGATGTCTCGCCCGTCCCTGCTTGTCGCTAAAACAGTCATGCACTACTCAAGAGCAACCTACAAGCCAAATATTATTACCATTCCACTTACAGTAATTAAGAAACTATTCTAATCAGAAACACTCAACTTTGTTCACTAGACCATGAAATTGAGATCAAGGTCAAAAGCCATATGGCAGACTGACATGTACTAACCAAAACCAAGCTATCTACCAAATATCATTGACCTATGGCTTGTAGTTATTGAGAAACAGACTTAAGCAAAAAAACTTTACCTGGTCACTGGACCGTGAAATTGAGGTCAAGGTCAAAAGACATATGGCAGACTGACATGTACTAACCAAGACCAAGCTATACACCAAATATCATTGACCTATGGCTTGTAGTTATTGAGAATCAGACTTAAGCAAAAAAACTT
>MJUU01005830.1:0-55230 GCA_002080025.1 Modiolus philippinarum
AGATAAAAAATTATGAGTGTATTTCAGGTAGAAGGGTGCATAACCGTTATGGTAAGCAATAATGTTTGACTTTTATAATAAAAAATCAGTTAAAAAAAATGCTTGCATATGATTTGACCAATCTGAAAAAATAAAAACAAAGGTGTATGGTTTTTATGAAATACTTGATATTCAAGGGGAAATCGTATATTTATATTATCCTTTTAGCAATATATTCGTTATAGAGAGAGTAATTGGTGACGACCTGTCAGAGTTACTAGAAATATATAGGAATCAAAAGTATAGAACCAGATATACACGTCAGTGTTATGTATAACCCGTGTCATGTGTATAAGATGCTTTAACCGCAAGCAATGTAAAAAATGTGAGTGAACTAAGAATCTAGCCCGTTTTACCCGTCTCAACTGTAGTGAATAACGAAACTTACATGTTTGCTTATTTTCGTTAGTCCCGTAGATAGTAGTTGATATGGGAAAAAGCCGCAGATTTTCAAAAAACGTTTTTTGAAAATCTGCGGCTTTTTCCCATATCAACTACTACGAAAAGACTCACAGTAAAAATCAAACAAGAAAAAAGTCCAACTTATCGAGACGAGTACCCTTACAATGAAGTACCTAAAACATGAAGACAATATACACGGGTATTGTCCGGACAAATGCTCGCAGTTACTGAATGCTTACTAAGGACATATTTTCCGTTGACTATGATATCAAGCCTTCTTACATAGGAAACTTCAATTGAAATACTTCTAATTAGATTTAGTATAACAACATCATCAATTATGAAAGAAGAACATGATATTGTGCAATGCCAAATACTGCCAATATGAAAAATTGTTTAAATTTAGTTATGGTGTAAAGCATATAGGAGATGATCAATAATTTTGCCAACAAAAACCAGAAGTAAAGAATTAACAACAATGCTGTATTTATATATATGAATAAGTTTGTTCAACGGATTAATAAGTTTAGAAGGCAGATGAGGGTGGTCATTTTGCACACGACACGCATATTTGACTTATATTATCGATCGATTTAGAGATTATTGATCATTAAGTACATGCATGTCAACGAGTAAAGATAAAAAACACAGTCGTCTCTGCCATAATATATGAGGGTAGATTTATTGTAACCTATTTGTCACCTATATTGTATTAAAAATATTTTATATTGAGATAAAAAAATATTTTCTCATGCTGTTTTTATTTTACTGTGATTTTAAAAAATGCTTGCACACTCAGAATTAGTATCATACGTGCAGCGGCTTTGATCGAGTCAGTGCAGATAGCACTTGTATGCGTACAACCTACTTTAAATCACCTGTTTTTAATTGAATTCGTGTTAATTAAAACAAAGAGTGACAAATAAGCAAAGTGTAATACACGAACTCGGCGGAATACAATTTGCATTCATGTATATGTAATAACCGTGGTGTGTGTAATTCCCGATTAGATTGATAAAAGTCGGTCTTTTATATCTAAAAATCAATTATTATACACATATACGATTATTTTATATATCTTTTATGCATTTTCCGAGATTTTTACCAGTTTTACTATTTCAACATGACATTTTATTATGAAAATTGCAACCAATTTAGGTCATTTTTATCGACTAATAACTTTATTAAAAGTGGAACCTTCAGGAGCCTTTTCGGAGTTTTAAAAATTCGTATGTATTGGGATTTCGATGATACAAGCTTGAAAGTAAAGTCCATGTAACTTTTTCAAAAACCCTGAATAATATATGACTGGTATTTTCAAACTGTTATCTTGCCATTTTGGGTTACCTACTTTTCAAATGAATTAAATCGTTTAAATTATATAGAGGGCATCTTTTTTATCGGTATTTTGTTATTTTATACAACTGGTTATTTTTAAGTCATCTATCAATTACCAGATACCGTGACAAGTCACTTTTAAAGGATTAAATTCCCGAATTTTCAATTTAAAAATATTTAAATTTAGACCATTTTCATTATTTTAATTAATTGTATCGACGCTAATACTGAACCACGCGACCTTTGCACACGACACAAGTATGCGTACCCTCCTCTGTTTGGAAGGACACTTTTTGAATTTATCTGCTTTGTAAATGATATTGCCATAGAAGTTTGGATGTGAAATGCCCTGATGTATAAGATCCCTGCAAGTAGAACCAAAATTTTTTAATAAGTCAATGTATCTAAATAAAATTTAGAGAATGTTTTTATCAATTTATGATATCTAAACCTTTGATGCAGAAGTTTTTCAGTGAGACGATGATTTCGGTCATTGAAGTCAGAAACATCACTATATACTCGTGCATATCGAACAAGTTTTGAAATGTAGACCCCGTAGGAAGGGGCTTACGGAACATCGCCGTCGAGATGGGGAAACTTGACTATAGGGAAGGAGAAATCATCCCTTTTATCATTAACCTTAGTGTTTAGCTTTCATTGTTTTATTGATTTATCAAGATCAAGAAAACGAGTATAATCACTGCTGCTATTGGATTTATTTAAAGTAAATTCTGCAGGATAAATCTTATCTATAAATTTAGAAAATTCAGGATTATTTAAAGCCAAAATATCGTCCAAATATCTATATGTATTGTTAAATTTATCCACTAAAAGGTGTTTAGAAGGGTCTTTTTGAATTTTTGCCACGAATCGTGACTCGTAGCAATAAAGAAATAGATCTGCTATGAGAAGTGCACAGTTGGTACCCATAGAAATACCTATTGCCGATAGACTGAATCACCGAAACGAACAAAACTATTATCAAGAAGAAAATTTAAAACAATATCATATCCTGACAAGTCCAGTTGGTATATTTGTCATGTTTGTGGTCAATGAAAAACGTTTTAAATGTATTGCAACAAATGAACGTACATCCTGATTTTTTGAAGGACCATTTGATCAAATACGAAATTTTCTCTTTGATGAGTGTATGCGGTAATGTAGTATAAAGGTTAGAAAAATCATAGCTATCGACTGAGGTTTATGCTTCATTAACAGATCGAAGTCTTTCCAAAACTTCTATCGAATTTTTAACACTCCAAAAGTAGTTAATTCCACTGTTTCACAACATTTGTTGCTAACATTGACAGCGAGATTTTTTATGATAGTAACTGCACTGGTAAATAAAGCAGAAATATATGTAGTTGAACATTTACTTGATGCCGTAATAAAACGAAATTTGAAAAAAAAATTGTGAAGTTTAGGAGCCAATATATAGTAGGAATGCTTTTATAACTAGAAGTTGCTTTAAGTTCAGCTGTAGCAATCATGTGATCCACAATTATTTGTTTTTCTTTTGACGTGGTAACTTGAAATGTACTAGAATTGGTAATTGCATTCCGAAGCAGCTCGATGTAATACTTACGTCAAACCACATTATTAGCTGCTTTATCTGCCGGACCAAATATACTCTTTTTCCAAATATTTTAAGTTCCGTTTAATTTTTGAAATCGCAGGAATGGTTTTCTGCGGCTTATAATGTGTTTCAAAATGATTTATTCGGATATCGACAAGTACTTTAATTATATAATTTAACATTACTGAACATTTTTAACTATTAAGTTATCGTACGTTTTTGGTTATTGTGTTTACCAGAGAATTTTATTGCAAACTGGGTTGAGTGATCAAACCCACTTTTTAATAAACATAACACAATGAAATAACCCTCTTTGTAATAAAAGATTAAAACCGTATATATATCATGCTCTTCAATTATATAATTTAGAATAACTGAACATGGAAATATGCAAAACTATTCATTTAATATGAGTTTTTGGTTAATTTGTCTATCGGAAAATTTATTTTAATCTGGGTCGAGTGATCAAACCAACTTTGTAATAAGCATACACAATATACACTATCATGAAAGTGCGAATGGGAAAAATGGTTGACTTCTCAGTAAAGTTTACTTCCATTCTAAATGTTAAATCGTCTGATATATTTGGATTTTTCTTAATTAAGACGATAATTTTTACATCATTCAAGAAATAATTGTTGCACCCCATTTTGGTAATACATCTTTTATAGCATACGTACTGTATCTTTTCTTTTCTTTTCATCAAACATAATAAAATTGACAAATTGAGTGTCTTTGGGCCAGTTATTCGACATAAACGCCATTTCAAAAATAACAACACTATCTGATATATAATAGACTGAAAAACATTTCGTGCAGTTTTAATTATTTTGCACAAATCAAATCCAGCGGATAAAAGATTTATGCTGATGTTCGGGAACTGCAAGAAACCCAAGTGTTTTTACTGTACTGAGCCGGACTCAGCGAGCTTAACCTAGTTCGTTGGCTCAATTCAAAATAAAAACCCAGTGTGGATCAACTATTTTAATTAGCCAGTGAACAAATTGGTAAAAACCTGAAAAATACAATAATTAACAATCATAAGTTATGTGTCCAAAATAATGAGAATTTATATTCCACTTATGCTACCGTAATTATGAGTAAAATGTCAACATACTTAAATACATAATAATTTGCATAAATAAACACAAATATGACGTGTGTCTGTGTAATATTATACATAGAGTTCCGGTATAGTCACGAATGAATACAGTTGAATTGCTATAACTCACGGAATATGTGTTCCATAATTATATCTGGATGTATTTAATGTCGCTAATTGCTTGACGTACATTCTATATTTATACGAATTATGCAACTTAATAACGGTTGTTTATCTTCCTCTTTTAGACGGAAATAATACATAAAAACTTTAAATAATTTGTTGAAAGTTGTAAATATAATTATAATCAACAGTTGTAGGTTTCTGTGCGAGACGAACATTCCGTTAAAATCGATATTTATAGCAAATTATGCAATCAACATGCAGAGCTGATATTCACAATAAACTGTTGTGTAGTAACGTTAAATGGATCAATCTTCATCCAAATATAATGAAAATATAATGTAAAACTTACACTGTTATTGAACTAGGTACTAAATTCCAAACACTTATATCTGGACATCTAAAAACGTATTTATTACGAATTTTGAGCAAGGTGGAATAGGGAAACGGAACTGCTTATTTAACATACACACGGTGCGTTCTGAATGTCTCCATGTTTGACATGACTATACACTAATTGTGACAATACACTCCCCGTCTGATATTTACTTGATATCACTATTATTTAAATAAACAACAGAAATATATCATACATCCATAATATTCACTGAATATAATTATTCACACTTTACAATGTATATGCAATATTATCTCGGTGGTCGTTAACTGATCTTGAATTCACCGATGAACGATGAATACGGTAAAATAGAATATAGCACTATCCAGGTAGAGATGTGCTGGAGTCTTCCACTTCCTACGAAGGAATTTATAGTTATATACAAAATTTATACGAAGTTATAGTTATGAATATTCTTGTAACGTGAATATCCGGAGAAGTTTCTGGAAAGTTTGTCCCTTTTCACCCAAAAGCGGAGTGAGATTGAAAGTTGAACTTCTTTCGCCAATAGATACATTGTGACATATACAGTCAATTTCTTCTTCATAAACTTCACGTTGTAGTGATGATATATTGAGGTCTTCTGCTTCTTGAAGTGAAGTGTTGTCAGGTTCAAGCTTCGAACTCCCATTCAGACGTATAGACGGGACGAACGTTTCAGGAATTCAATGCCACGTATTAGGCAATCCAGATTGAGAAGTGCTGAAATATCTCAGTCCCTATATTAGGATTATCTGGTTTGCGAGTGTTTTGGCAACAGAAATCTCTGTAGAAACATAAGGACGAGTCTCACTTTCATATAATGCATCTACTCCTTGTCGTTGATCTCGCCAAGTTTCCCATTCTGGTGCAATATCATCCGGGACTGGTTCGTCCCAATCAACTGTTGCTGAAGTCAGTTTCCTTAGAATCAACTTCCCTTCGATTATCACTGGGGCTAAGAATCCAAGTGGATCATATATGCTGTTTATCGTAGATAATACACCACGTCTTGTTATAGGTTTCGTGTCCAGCGATAGCTGGAATAGGAACATGTCTGTGTTGACATCCCATATTAATCCAAGGTTACGCTGGAGTGGTTTATTGTTGGCTTCAAGGTCTAAATCTTTTAAGTTTGTACCTAAATCACTTGTTAGAAATGCAGACATAACTTCAGCACTGTTGGATGCATAATTGTGCAAACGGAGATTTCCGTACTTCTTCAATGCTGCTTGAGTGTCTTTGACGACTTTGATGGCCTCTTCTGCTGTTGGGAACGAGTTAATCCATCATCAACATAAAAGTCTTTAGTCACAAAGTTTGTAACATCTTTGCCGTACTCTGGCTCTGCGGCCTGTACTGTCTTACGTAGCCCAACGTTGCCACTGCTGGGGACGGACTGTTGCCGAAGACATGGACTCTCATTCGGTACACTATCAATCCCTTATCAATATCATTGTCTTTATACCACAGGAATCTAAGGTAGTTTCTGTGATCTTCTCTCACTACAAAGCAGTGGAACATGTGTTGAATATCAGCAGTAACAGCAACCATATCTCTCCTGAAACGTATTAGGACTCCAAGTAAGCTGTTTGATAAGTCTGGACCAGACATCAAACCACTGTTTAGAGATACTCCGTCGAACTTTGCGGAGGAATCGAACACACCCCTGATTTGCTCAGGTTTCTTGGGATGGTATACTCCAAACAACGGTAAATACCAACATCCTTCTTGTTCTTTCAATGGCGGAGCAACTTCCGCATGATTGTTGTCTAATATCTTTGACATAAATTCTAGGAAATGTTCTCTTTTGAGACCGTTCCTCCTCAGACTGTTTTCGAGGAATTCCGCTCTTTTAACAGCTTGTGGCCTGTTGTTAGGAAGCCGTTGTCTTGGTGTCCGAAATGGTAATGGAGATACTCAACTGCCTGTGGAGTCTCTTCCNGGGGGGGGGGGGGGCACTGCCTATAAAAGTGGTACTGGGTATGTTTCGACAAACGGGGTTGCATTTTTAGCTGAATTGTCTAGAAAGGGGTATAATTTTTTAACCTTGTCTTGAAAGGGGTAAAATTTTCTTGTCTATGATGGGGTTAAGGAGAAGATCTGGTTGCATAAATATATCATAAAAGCATCTTTCAGCAAGAATCAGTTGCTGATAATTGCATTCAAACAAATTATTTGACTATTTAATTGGTATATTGACTTGACATGAAGAAAAATCCTACTTTTTATGTAAGAAGAGTTCTATACTTGTACACATTTGTCTAGAATGGGTTATAGGAATCCGTCAAAATTTGTCTAGAAAGGGGTCAGGGTTTTGAACCACTTGAAGAACACCCCCAACAATTTTCAGACCAGGTGCCCCCGGGAGTCTCTTACAAACTGGTTGTCCATTTGTTTCATAAATGTTTTATCTTCATACGACATTCCTGGTTTGTCGTCATCTTTTGTCTTAGCAAAGATATCATATTCTAGTATGTCTACTATTTTGGTTGTAGTATTGAAACAAGCGGGATCTGGTTCCCGTACACAAATCTTACTTTCACATGGTCTTAGTGTCGTAGGTTGGCCAGATGGTAAGACAAATGTTTTCTTCGCAGATAAGTCTGAAGTTGCATGTTGATAGTCCAGACAGATTTCTCCGATGACTACCCAGCCCAGTCTTAATTTCTCGGCGAAAGGTGATCCAGGTGGCCCATATCTATAATCTAAGACATGATGGACTTCGGGTAAGTCCTTTCCTCTAAGCAGCATTATCTTCCTGCTACAATGTATCTTTAATTTGCGGGATTCTTCCAGCTATATCTTTCATATGTGGAAAGTGTACGGCAGAATCTAGTGACAGGATTTCGTCTCTGCTGCTTGGAATGTAATCACGTTCTACCAAGACTGGCAATTCTAATTCTTCATGTCCATGTAAAGATTGGACTATAAAATCTTTGGCCCATCTGCCGCTAGTGGCAATACGACCTGAACAAGTGGTCAGGGTATAATTTTCTGGTTTGTCTTCAATGTTGAATAGTTCGAAAAACTCTGGTGATGCCAGGGACCTATTACTTTGGTCATCAAGAACTGCATATATTTCAATGGTTATGTCGGGGTTGTCTCTATGATGTACTCTGACAGGGATGATCTTGGCACATGATTTGCATGTGTTATTTCCACAGATTTCTGTGCAGGACGACTTTACTGTTCTGTCAGTACTACTGGTATTACTTGCCTCCCCGCCGTTCTGTTGTACAGTCTCCCAGTCGTGATGTTGAGCGGGGCCAACTGAAGATGCCTTCCTGACTATGTGTAAGGCAGTGGTGTGTTGCTTGCTTCCGCAGTCTCTGTAGGAAATCTTCACCTTGCAGTCTCTGCTCCTGTGGGTTGTAGAGGCGCAACACCTCAAACATAGGTTGTTCTGTTTGAGGATCTCTCTCCGCTCCTCAGTTGATTTAGACTTGAATTCTCTACATTCGTCTAATGGATGTCTTGTGTTCTGTATGACGCACCTGTCTGGTGCTCCGTTCTCTGTACACTGGGGCAGGGTGACCCCAATGTTTTTACTGGGCTTGCCTACATCAGTCTTGTGAGATGCTATCCCGGGTTTTGGCCACGGGTGGTTTTCTTCCGGAATACTTTGGATTTGTTTGCTGTTCTTGTTCATAACAGAATCCGGGATCATTTTTGATTTTGCTCATTTCCCGAACGAATCTGGAGAATTCGGCGAATGGTGGAAATGGTACATCCTTGGACGACTTATACCTTGCGGCTCTCGTTGTCCACTTTTCTTGGAGTCCATAAGGGAGCTTACTGACATTTGGCCTTATCCCAGATGAAGAATCAAAATATCCCAGAATTGACTGGAATTTGGGATTCTGTTTGATGTGTTCTATCTCCGACAATAAATCGGACAACTCGTACAGACGTGCACTGTCCTTGTTTGTCAGTTTTGGGAATTTCGCCAATCTGTTCATTATTGACGCTTCCACCATTTCAAGGGATCCATACCTGGTATCTAAACGATCCCACAGCAATCTAAGACATTTAGTTGGGTTCTCACATGACCTTCTTATACTCTCAGCCTGTTTTGAAGACTCGACTCCTAGCCATTTTACTTGGAGGTTTAACTGTTGTGAGTCAGACACTCTGGCTTCATCAACAACTGACTTGAAGCTATTTTTCCACACAAAGTAGGATTCAGGGCGGTCGTTGAAATTGGTAAGACCAGATAAAAGAATTTCCTTATAAAGAAGGAAGATAGTTATATCTGAAGTCTGGTTCACAGTCCTGTCATCGTTCAGGTTTACTACATGTGAACTTGTTATTGGTGTGTCACGTGATAAGTGCTGACGTGACGGTTCAAATTCTGGTGCATCTCTGTTAAGCTGAAATGTAACAAACTGAGATCTACAAGGCGGTCCAGCGTAAGCTGGAGTAGATGTTACTTCTGGTGCTCCATATATACTACTGTTGGAGTTGACGTAACTTCCTGCGGTCTGGAGGACCCATATACTAGAGTTTGAGTTGACGTGACTTCCGGTGGTCTGGAGGCCCCATATACTACTGTTGGAGTTGATGTAACTTCCGGTGGTCTGGAGGCCCCATATACTACTGACGGGATATTTTGTGCCTCCTCATTTGAAACATTGAAGGAGTGTTCTTCAACATATTGTTGAACCCGTTGTAGCGAGTCTATAGGCAACTGACTGCGCTGGTCTTCACTATCAACTCCTGTTTGACTACATTCGTCCTCCAGGATCTTAGCCTCGGTTTCTGCCATTACAGCTTCTTTTTTTGCCTTCAGGAATGTTTGGTCGGCCCTTAACTCGGCTCTCTTCCGAGCTGCTGTTGCTTCCATCTCAGCCATCTCAGCCTTTCGACGAGCTGTAGTCTCTTCTAACAGGGCTTCCTGTTTTGACAGAGTGGCCTGTTTCTCTGCAAAAGCTAGACTTGCTTTCAGAGCTTCCGCTTTTGTTTTCTTTTGTTTCAACAGACTGGAAGCGCCTGTACGTCTTGACGTCCCACTTTGTGAATGGTATTTACTGTTGTGGGACGATGAGTTACTACTAGGTACCTTTGATGTTTTCTTGGGCGTCAGAGTCTTGCCAGCTTCCAGTAAGTTGCACAGGGCATCGTTAATAGTACGTTGGCGGATATCTGCTATTGTGGAGCATTCCCCCATGTCTCGTATACTTTCCTCGCTCCTGATAGTCTTCAGGTAGGTCTTGAAGGTACTAAGTTGTCTTTGGTACCTGCTATTTGCCTTAGCTTTATTTTGCTCTAAGGTTCTTTGATCCCGTAGTCCAGCGGGAGGATTTTCAGCTTCCTGAAGCACAGAGTCGAGCATTGTCCACAAATATTCTATGTCTTGACGATGTTTGTCACATGTCTGTGAATATTGTTCTTGCCCCTTCTCTGTAAGTGTCCAGAACTGTTGAAATGGCTTCCTCGGGCATATCAGTGGGATTTACACTCATGATGGACGTTGTTTAATCCAGTTGTAGCTTTGTCGACTGGAACAGGAACGGTGTTACCGTAGTTGAGTGACGATGTTGTCTTCTGTCCGGGAACACATGGAACAGGAAGAAACGTTGTCCTGTTACTGTGTTGCCTGCAGCAGGAACGGCGCTACCAGTAGTCCAAAATGAGGTCTGGAACTCAGGCTGGTTCTAGTGTTTTTACTGTTCGGGAACAGCAAGAAACCCAAGTGTTTTTACTGTACTGAGCCGGACTCAGCGAGCTTAACCTAGTTCGGTGGCACAATTCAAAATAAAAACCCAGTGTGGATCAACTATTTTAATAAGCCGGTAAACAAATTGGTAAAAACCTGAAAAATACAATAATTAATAATCATAAGTTATGTGTCCAAAATAATGAGAATTTATAGTCCACTTATGCTACCGTAATTATGAGTAAAATGTCAACATACTTAAATACACAATAAATAAACACAAATATGACGTGTGTCTGTGTAATATTATACATAGAGTTCCGGTATAGTCACGGATGAATACAGTTGAATTGCTATAACTCACGGAATATGTGTTTCATAATTATATCTGGATGTATTTAATGTCGCTAATTGCTTGCCGTACATTCTATATTTATACGAATTATGCAACTTAATAACGGTTGTTTATCTTCCTCTTTTAGACGGAAATAATACATAAAAACTTTAAATACTTTGTTGAAAGTTGTAAATATAATTATAATCAACAGTTGTAGGTTTCTGTGTGAGATGAACATTCCGTTAAAATCGATATTTATAGCAAATTATGCAATCAACATGTAGAGCTGATATTCACAATAAACTGTTGTGTAGCAACGTTAAATGGACCAATCTTCATCCAAATATAATGAAAATATAATGTAAAACTTACACTGTTATTGAACTAGGTACTAAATTCCAAACACTTATATCTGGACATCCAAAACGTATTTACTATTACGAATTTTGAGCAAGGTGGAATAGGGAAACGGAACTGATTATTTAACATACACACGGTGCGTTCGGAATGTCTCCATGTTTGACATGACTATACACTTATTGTGACAATACAGCTGATATAAACAAAGGTGGTAAAAAACTTCATCGTTATAGTTAACTCGTGTACTCAAATACCTTAAAGCGAAATTTTCTTGCATATGTTCGACAGTTTTTTGTGTATTTATGCTGTATTTTCTTCCATTGTGTAATGTCTAAAATTTCATTTTGACTCGACCATTCTGTCAAATTTAATTGAGAAATTTGCAAAAGTGTTTTAAATATTAACCCATCCATTCCAATTCGCAGTAATTTCGGTTTGCAATGATTGAAAATCTTGTGCAACCATTATTGAGAATTACAAAGCAGTGTAAATAACCAAAACGTCGGAATCGCCTAAAGAACTTAACAAAATCATATTTGTAACTCCATAGCACTTCATCTTAACACAGCAGCAGTTCGTAAAATAAAGAAACAGTTTCTCATGGGATTTCACTATTACCCAAAGGATATTGAAAATATTCCCATGGGGCTTTTATTATTCCCATGGGATTATTATTTCCCATGTGATTATCATTTCTCATGGGATTCCTTTAACTTCCTACGGAAATATTTTTTTCATGGGAATAATTCAAAATCCCATTGGAAATATTGAAATCCCATGTTTCCTCAGAGGATTATAAAATTCCCATGCCTTTTAAATTGCAACAGTGTAAAAGTGTGCTAACACAATCAACTAACTTATTTGATTTTCGCAAGTCTCATGATTTTTTTACATTTTTGTTATTAACACTAACTGGTAGCTTTCAAAAATGGTGGCAAACGATTTGCAATCACTCGAATGGAAAATCTAAATTGGAATGTTTCGAAAGAAACACATATCACATGTGCACGGTATTTTTAGTGCAAAAAAAAATGAAAAATAAACTGTGACAATGTAAGTTTTACACGTAAATATTAGGTACTCAAGGTTTACTTAACGGAGATAAATATTACTGTGAACGATGCTCAAATTTAAGAAAAAACAGTAATTCCTTAAAACTTACCGTTTTTTTACGCTTATATTTTTGGCACACATAAATACTCTAACAATAATAAACAAGCAACTGTAAATTGCACAGTGAGACAAAAATTCATTCAAAAACTATATGTTTTAGTCGTGGGAAAATACTAAATTGTGAAGTCTTTATGAGTTTCAAAAGCTTCTGAAAAGGAATCAATCTTACACCTGTCTTGTGAATTCCAATTAAATGATCGATTTGCGACTGTAAAAACTTTTCTGTAATCTAAATGTAATTTTTTTGTGTTTTATAAGTTGTAGAAATTGGCGGTAATAGAGAAGTCTGAAAATGAGGCCGGTTTATCAATAATGAAAATATTTCATTTGTAAAACGAAGAACTATCGAAAATATTTGGAATTTTAAACATTTTCAATATCCGCATATAAATTTGTTTCCATAGTTAAAAAGCTGTTAGTCCATTGATATCATTTTCATTTGTTTTGTGAACACACAAGTAAATTATGATAATTTTTTGTGAGTACAATAACCAACTATAGCATAAATCAGAGTCAACTTTAGCCCACTACACAATAAACTATAGCATAAATATTATATTTTTAAGCACCAATCGTTCAATAAGCTATTTTTCTGCACAATATTGAGCATTTATTTACATTATTGTACCCTTTTTCACAAATCGAATGTTAAAGTAGCCGCTTGGTGGCGATTAACGAACGAAATATAAAGTTTTATGTCCGATCGTACTTTTATTGAAATTCATCATAGTAAACTATCGCTTCTCTTGACTTTGCATGCAAGAAAAGTACAGCCTTCGTGCAAGACTGAACCCTATAGCATTTACTAGAATTTTCACCCGTACCGATATGATGCGGCTTGAAAACGATGTACATAGGGTGCTAAATGTGAAAGACATGTTTTGTAAAAAGAACAGATGTTTTAAAAATGAAATTAATCCTTAAATCAAAGGTAACGAAAATGCCTTTGATATGTGTCAAATTTTAAATTTATTCTTAATGTAAAGGTGTTTTGTAATCATACTAATGCTTATGACTGATATATTTCAACACCAAATACTAATTTCTGTGAGAAAAAATTGTATTTTAAAACTAAATGCCACAAGTTTCGTCTAACTTATGTTTTTAAATTGTTTGTTTTCCCACAATACATCTGGAACACACAAGTAAATTTCGCATAGAATGCAAGTCAACCGTTTTTCCCATTCGCACTTTCATGACAGTGAGGATACTATTTTGGCTTACATATACACTCTGTTAGATATAAATAGATTTAGGTGAACATTAATAACCACAGACAATTAAACGGGTATGGGTACGTTATAGTTGTCAGATATATTTAAAAATAGAAATAGGTGAATACAAATCATCATATGTATTTAACTGTTATCGTTTATAATTCCAACACACAAATTTTACATAATACACGTAATCATTTAATTGAAATCACTAACTGTAAAGCTATTTAATTTTTTGTTTCGACTTTTTTGCACACATTCTTTTCGATGATTTTGTTTCAATACATGCACTCTAAAAAATGTTTACGTAGTAATAGTTTGATACCCATTTTAAGTAAATTGCTTGGTAATTAATTCCTTGTGATTACTTAGTCATGATAATCTTCTTGCCATATCTTCCATAATGAATCTAGCAACCTCTGTCCCTTTTTACAAATCTTTAAGAGCTTATCACTGTTGCCAGCAAATGGTATGAATGTATCACACAAATCATATTCAATTTCAGGAACACCAATTTTGGGATTAAGGGATAAAAAAATTACTTGGAGTCGAAGTTATTCTAGAATTAATATCAACTTAAAAATACACAAGAGGACACGAATTCACAATTGCCTTTATTTCCTTGATTGTAGTTTGCAACTGAACATCAGATAGTAACTTTCGATTTAAGGTTTTTCTTAATGAACGTTTCACAAGGCCAACCAATCGCTCATAGAAACCTCCCATCCATAGTGCTAATTCTGTAATGAATTTCCAATGAATAGCAGAATTTGAAATAAAATTTTGTACTTTTTCACTCCTGATTACACGTTTCCATACTGAATTTACAATTTCACCTGCAAGTTTGAACTGTGTGGCATCATCATTGATTATTTGCGTCGGAGAACCTCTGGTTGCTATGAATTTTCGCAATCCATAGCGAAACTCCTCAGTAGTCATATCTTGCAGTAATTCTAAATGTACCACACGAGTTACAGTACAAGTGAAAAGACATATCCATCTTTTTCTAGTTTCTCCATAGTATTTCACTAAAAGTGGTCCTAAATAGTCTAATCCAGTTCCAGAAAAGGGAATAGCTTGTGACACTCTTTATTTCAGAATTGGAGCAATTACAGGCATTTTGTATGGTCCTCCTTCATATCGTCTGCACGTTAAGCGAAAACAAAGTACCTTCCGTACAGCAGCACGTCCTTGAGGTATCCAATAATTGTACCTGATCTGAGATAAGGTTTGTGAAACTCCACAATGAAGTTGTCTACGATGAACTTTTTGTATGAGAAGATCGGTGAATCCCTCAACTCTAGGAAGAAGAATAGGAAATTTGGCTGCCTCTAAAGGATCTGTATATTCCAATCTTCCTTTGGATCTCAGAATACCATCTTCTCCGATGAAAATGTCAAGCTGACGTTGCATATCGTTCAATTTTTTGGACATAATAGCACTGAAAACATCAGAAAAATATTTCTTTTTACTTTTACACCATAATATTGTTGCACACTGTAATTCTGTGCTAGTCAGTTCCTTTCTTGATTCTGTCGGGGATTTTCTCAAGCGGTTTATAAAACGACTAACCCATGCTGTAACTCGAATTAATCTCAAAATTAGGAAAAATCATCAATTTGTTTTCAATAAGGTGTCTTTTCAGTTGTTTTAATGGCACTAGCATTTCAACTTATATGAGAACTTTCTTTTTCAGCTTTTTTAATTTCTGATAGAAGCCTTTTATTCACAGTTTCGTGCTCGCTACTCAGGTATCTTTTCCACAATTCTTTATCACACTTTAACCACACTGGACCATGCCACCACAATCTGCTGTCTGTAAGTTTCTTTGTTGTGGTACCCCTAGTCGCAATATCAACAGGTTTTCATGTGTTCGAATGTTATGTCATCTCCCTTTTTAATTTCTAACACTCTATTCACAACGAACACACTTAAATCCTTTGTAGTGGAAATCCACTTTAACACACACTGTGAATCTGTCCATATAATCTTCCTTTCAATCGGTAAATGCAGTTCACTTTCAACGAATTTCATACTTCTAACTCCTATAAGAACTTCCATTAATTCTAGTCTTGGTATGGTAATCTTTTTAACTGGGGCAAGTCTAGTTTTTGAAAATACAAGATTACACTTCGAAACGCAATCACTGACTTCATGAAGATAAACAGCTGCAGCATATGCACTAGCTGAAGCGTCACAAAAACACAGTAATTTTCACTTTCTTTTCTTCTTCAAGCAATCAGTTCCAATATATCTTGGAATCGAACATTCTGTAATCTTCATCAATTCTGAATATATGATATTCCATCTCAATCTTCTTGATCCAGTTCATCGTCCCATTTTAAACGTTTCTTCCATTAATCTTGAATTAACACCTTTCCTAGAATTGTAACTGGTGAAAATAGTCCAAGAGGGTCAAATACCTCTGCCACAGCCTTCAATATTGTCCTTTTTGTTTGTCTCTTTCCAATAACACTAGACTTACTTAATTAACTTCGGACTCAAAGTAAGTGTATCAACATTCCAAACATGCCCAAGCACAAGCACATTTGTTGAGAATTGATCAGCTTTGCTTCCTGTGGAATAAAGGCGTTCACATTTTAATCATTAGAAATCCTTTCCCGGAGATTCATGGAAGCATTTCTAAATATTCTCTTGCAATCCGAATAAACACTTATGGCATCCGTAACAGAACTAGCTCCGGTAATCAGATTATCAACATACAATGTATATGTCTTTTCTGATTTTTCTTGCTACTGGTAAATGACAAGCACTCAAATGACAATTAGTTGTACCTCCTAAGAGAAAAGGGTTGGATATTACTCCAAATGGAACACGACAAAAACGATACTCCTCCATATTTTCTTTGTTCATATTTGGATTGTCTGTATCCTTTATCCACAGAAATCGTGTCACGTCTCTTTCACTTTGTTGAATGCCAACCTATAAAATGCTTTTTCAATGTCGGCTACAATTCCTACACTATGAAGTCTAAACCTCATTAGAATGCCACAAAGATTCTGTTACATCACCGGTCCTCTATACAGACACTCATTTAAACTTTTAGAATTTCTCGGCCATAGATGAAGCGTCATACACTTTGCGTAGCTTTGTGGTTGTCTTTTGTGGTTTAATAACCATATGGTGATGAATGTAATGGTCTAAACTACCAGTCGTATCTTCAACTTTCTCTATAATTTCCTTTTTCAGCTGTTCCTGAATAATAGAATCATACTGTTTTAATAATTCGGTTTTTTTCTTCATCCGGTCGATACAAGATTTAAATCTCCCAAAGGCTAAATATCTTTTCAAAGGTAGCTCAGGATCATCTTGCTTCCATTGCCATGTAACTTATTATTACCAACTATTTCTAATAGCTACTAAAAATTGTAAAATTTACTTTTTATTACTAAAAGAATTACACAAAATTACTACCTCTAAAGTTTTACTTAATAAAAGTAATAGACAGTATTGTGAAGTAATTTCAAAAATACTTTATAATGAACTTCAATGTAAATTACTAACAATTTATAGAAACTATCCGAATTACATTTGTACTTGAAACAAATATACTAATTACATAACTGTGAATTACTTAAAATTACTGGAAGCGGATTTGTACAATAACTGGAAAGTACTAGATATGAGTTTGTATAATTACTTGAAATTACTGCAGCTGCAATACAAGAATTAACAGATTGCAAAACAGTGGCAGTAGAATACCGAAGGAACAAAGAACAATATTACATAAATCAAAGTCTAGAGACAAACCAAAAGTAAGAAACCAGATGATCGAAGACCATAGACGCTACAAAAGCACAAAACGTAAACACTACAAATAAAACAATAAAAACTAAAGCACTAACAGTGTGAACTCTCAATTAAGAGGTTTATTCAGATGCAGTATGATGGATATATATCTCAGGAATGGAACAACGGCAGTAGAATACCGAAGGAACAAAGGGGTGACATTCACAAAAATCGAAGTCCAAAGACAGGGCAAAAACGAGAACACAGAAAACAATGACGTTAGACACAAAAACAATGACGCCAGACAGACACAAAGCACAGAACCAGAAACCACAACATTCAGAACAAAGGCACTCACAGTGTGAACTCCAGTGAAACTGAGAGTGACATCAGGTGCTCCGGAAGGGTAAGCATGTCCTGCTCTGTTAACAGCACCCGTCACACTGTGAGTGATTCAATCCGGGAAAATGTCAAAGTCGGTAGTCAAATCCGGGAAGACGTGAATCTAGCTGAAAATGTCCACTTTCATTTGGGATACTGACACGTCATATCTTTCAATGATGCTATGGTGACGGCCATAGAATTTCTTGAGAGATGAAATTAGCAAAGGTTGAACAAATCCCTGACTAAGCAGCTTTTGGGACAGTGTTTTTGCTCTGTTCAAAAAAAAAAACTGTACAAACTACAAGCTCGACAGTAACGAATCAACTGTGAAATGAGCAATTGAGAGGGCGATAGTGAGAACATTTAGGGATTTTGCGTTTATGTAGGTAACGGGCGTTAGCATTTCCTGATCAGGTTTTCATACAGGCTCTCAGTCTTGGATTGGCTTGTCAACACTGTGAGATGCAGGTCTGGCAAAGATCACCACTTTCTCCAAAAATCTAACGGATGATCTACAGTGCACCAGCATCACAAGCGTTCTTCAAATTGCTTGAGGGGATGATGCCGCAGGCAGATATCTCCAAGTGATCAGTCGTTCAATAAGCTTGGTCAAGTGGGTTTACATCGTTACGTTCCATCGGCTTAATGGCTTGTCAGGTCAATGGTCACAAATCAACGAGTCTTTGACGAGCATCGGTTGCACAAGGTCTTGAATTGGTCGACCAATAGGTCAGTATTAACTATGGATATGGTTGATATTTTGTTCGTCCTGAAGTTGGTATGCTTCCATATGGTCTTGTTGTGGCTACCGCGCACATAGTCCTCACATTTGTTTTGCTTGCTCAGCATCAAATCTTAAAAGACTATCAGATTTTTATCAGTCGTGTAGGGCTTGCAGCTTGGGTCTGGCACATCACAATCTTGATTTTGGGTGGACGAAATCTTGGACGCTGATCTCTCGAAT
This sequence comes from Modiolus philippinarum, assembly GCA_002080025.1. NCBI lineage: Eukaryota > Metazoa > Mollusca > Bivalvia > Mytilida > Modiolidae > Modiolus > Modiolus philippinarum. Next base: position 18,801 of record MJUU01005830.1, read on the forward strand.
ATTAATGTCTTTGCCCGCGACAACAAAGGCAATACATTTCTCTTCATCATCATCGACACCGAGTATTGCTGGCTGGTAATACTAGAGGATAAGACTGGAGTCAAGGTGCGTGATGCCCTTTAAACCGGCTTTAAGGATCGCATATCTAAAAAATTATGGACCCAGCACGGTACAAGGAAGTAAGGGAGCTGATCCGTTAACATAGGACTGGGTTTTACTCAACGGAAAAAGAGGAAATGTCGAGCATTGATGAGCGCTTTAATTGCACAATGAAGGCGATTATGTTTCCGTACTTTTCGGCCAATACCACACACACCTACCTACCCATCTTACAGGACCTCGACCGGCAGTATAATACCAACAAGCATCGATCCATTAAGATGGCCCCCACGCTGCCCAATAAAAAAAATAGAAAAAAGTACACGGATAAACGCCTCCCTGGCAAGAGGAAAACCTAGACGTCTCGTAGGTAATGATTATCACACCGACAAACTATGGCCTTCAGACCTACAACGAGGAGGAGATCAAAGAAACCTTTTGTAGAGACCGAGCTCCAACGCACTGACCAAGATGTCTTTAAATCAAAAAAGTCATGCGGCGACGTAACAAGGATGGGGACAAAGAGATCTCTTTTAAGTGGCAGGGCTACCCTACATCGTTCAACTCCTGGGTCAAGCAATCCAGCCTACAATAACCCATGGCCCTCTACAATCATGCTTGTCCCTTGACAGAGAGACAAATGCTATGAAGAATAAAGGGAGGGATGCGATTGAATCTACTGCTACCTTATCTTTAGTAGGGGTAGGTGGATTGATATTTTGGTGAAGCTGTATTGCTGCATTCGCTGCTCATCCAGACTCCACTACATCATCAATTTTAAGATGTCGCTTAGATCCAATGGGCCAGACATTCTCTTCCAGGGCGTAAATCCTTGCCTGCATCTTCACTACTAGCTCTTGCAATTTTATGACATACCACCCCTTGGTGTTGGGCTCGTCCGCTTGAGTCCGCTCCGGTAGATTGTTGTTTGTACGACCCTGCATATCTAGGTCCACACTCATCCGGCCTCCGTTGGTATTGATTCAGTCCAATCCGTCTGTCTTGCCCGCTGAGCTTGATTTTAATCCGCATTAATTGCTGCATTTCATCTTCCAGCTTCTTCAGATACTGCTTCATGTATCTCTTTGTAACGGTGCCCACGCTCTTCTTCGGATGAATTAGGTTAACGATGCAGTTGAAATCCATGTCCAGATTGTAGTGGATATAGATCTGATGGTAGGGTTTTCTGGAGATGTTCATACTTCGTCAAAACTTATCAACTATGCTTTAAAGCAGTTCAAAGACGACGTCATCGCGGAACCAGCAATCCGATAGTTGGGTGATGGCAGTCCATTAGATCCAAAGTAGACACTCCGGGTCTTTTCCTTGTACAGACAAGGCAAATTGGTACCAGGACCTTTCACGCTGCTGGTCGGGTGGTTACAGCCCGTAAGATCCAAAGTAAACTCTGCGGGTGTGAGGTTTAAACAAACAAGGCAAGTGTTTCCCGGGACCTCACATGCAATCATGGCTTAGTTTGTTCAAATAAGAGTTTTAATGATTATTGTTTTTCTGGTTTCCATCTTCAATAACTGTCAATTAAAGTACAACATATAAAAAAAACTACAGTTTTAATTTTTTAGTGCAAAGTGGGTTATTACATTCTGGTTGTTTATCACAAAATGGGTAAGGTCACTCAACCGAGGTTGCAATAAAATTCTCGGGAGAAAATAAAGACCAAAACCCATGATAAATGAATAGTTTGCATATATTTATGTTCAGTTATGTTAAATCACGAACCTTGTATAAAACAGAAAATATTTCAAAGATTTGAACTTTTTATTGCAAACTGTGGTGGGGACATTTTATTCAAATAAGAGGTTTAATGATTATTATTTTCTAGTTTCTATCTTCATAAACTGTCAAATGAAGTATATTATATATAAAAACAACGTTTTTTAAACTTTTTATTGCAAAGTGAGTTATTACGTTGTGTTTGTTTATTACAAAGTGGGTTGGATCCCTTACTGATCTAGCCCACTTTGTAATAAACAAACACAATGCAATAACCCACTCTTTAATAAAAAAATTAAAACCGCACTTTATATATATATCATGTACTTCAATTAATATATAATTTAGCATTACTGAACGGTTTTGTTTTTTATTACAAAGTGGGTTATTACATTGTGTTTGTTTATTACAAAGTGGGTTGGATCACTCAACCCAGTTTGCAATAAAATTCTTTGATAAACAAAAGAACCAAAAACCCATGATAAATGAATAGTTTTGCATATATTCATGTTCAGTAATGCTAAATTATATAATTGAAGTACATGATATATAAAAACTGCCGTTTCAATTTTTATTACAAATAGGGTTATTACACTGTGTTTTTTATTATAAAGTAGGTTGGATCACTCAGCCAAGTTTGCAATAAAATTCTCTGATAAACAAAATAACCAAAAGCCGTGATAAATGAATAGTTTTGCATATATTAATGTTCAGTAATGCTCAATTATATACCTTTTATAAAGGAGAAAATATTTGAAAGAGATTTTATGTTTTTTTATTACAAAGTGCGTTTTTATTACAAACCGGGTTGTTACAATATACACTAGAAATACCTACCAACTAATTCAAACTTGGACATTACCGTCACAGATCCTTCAAAGTCGATAACACATTTGAACATTGATGATGTAGAAATTCCGTTGTGTGTAAATACATATTCTAACCCGTCATCAGAACAATAACAGTTGTTACTTTGGCATGATGAAACACAACCACTGGCTGTTTTGTTAATATACGCATACATTTCACCATTCATGGGAGTTCACACTATGAGTGCCTTAGTTCTTAATGTTATCTTTTTATTTCCGTGCATTGTAGCTGTCTCACGTCCTTGTTTTGTCTTTGTTTTTATCTGTTACCGTTTCTGCCATGTCTTTGGACTTCGATTTTTGTAGTCATCGCTTCCCTTGTTCCTTCGGTATTCTACTGCCGTTGTTTCTGTAAAACTGACGCTCTCATTACTGACAAATTCCCTTTTACTTTACACATAAGAGACATCTTTTTATTCATCTTGGAAAATTTTGGAGACATCAGATTGACAATTTGGCGGTCATTGCCTAAAATAATAAATGACAAAAATTATAAATTACATCGATTAATATCATATATACTCGGATATGTCTTTTCTGGTATATTATATTTATTTGCTTTCCTATAAAGACCAATCTTAGGGACATGTCATTTTTTTCTATATACCTTTTATTCGTCATTATCAGAAAAAAATGCATACGTTGTCTAATAGATGCATAGAGACTATTTAAGGTAGCAGACCTAGGGTAGGAGGAGATTACCACTTTTTATATAAAAATTACTTGTTGTGATTGGTATTAATAAAAATCAAGAGTTATCAAAGTAATCATAAATAGAGACAAAATATTCACCTAATCACAGGAGTCGAAAACTTTATCAATATTTCATTTCAAGTTAAATTACGTGGCCCCACACATTGAAGTGTCACAAACGTAGTGAGTGAAACGAGCAGATTTCAACACTTTTGCATCTTATCGGACATTAGCATTCAATTGCCTACATGTTTTTATAGTATATTCATGTAATTTGTAGCATCCGTTTCCTTTTGAACAATTATTCCAGATGATTTTTTACTTCAGTCGCTCACGCTATTTTAATTGGCATCATGGCTGACTTGGATGCCATGGGAACAACTCGGATGTATTAAATCATAATTTTCCCACACTACCCAGCAGCAGCAGCAGCAGCAATCACCACCACTGAAACCAAGCAATCATCACCACCACCACTCAATTCACCGAAAAAACACGAAAATATCAGGAAAATGTGAAATTTTAACGTAAATAACACAAATAAAAGAGAAAAAATTTACAAGAATTAACAATACAACTAGAAATATTATGAAAAAATACACAAAGTCAAACAATTTTTTGTACAAAAACGTTAAACACAAACAACATGTCATCACAAAAACTCAAAAATAAGAAAACAGATGTGATAAAAGTTGAATAATAATGAAAGTGAAATTAAAAAATGCGTACAAAATGTGCAAAACATGTGAAATAAAACTGACAATAGTCATAAAAAATGTTTGAATAAACAAAACGTGTGTGTTAAATTTGAAAAATTGCAAAACAAAATAAACAAATCTTGATAAAATATGTACAAATTAGCAAAAATAGAACAAACAAAACATGTTAAAGTATCAACAAATCATATCGAAGTGTTATTTTTAATAAAACATAGAGAGTTGGTATTACAATGAATTAAGAATCTTGGAAAAATGGGAGTCAAATACGAATATTTGGGAGTTGAAAAATGAATATATGTAAGAAAAACCTAGTATTTGAGAGGAAATAAGACTTAAAGAGTCAGAGGAGGAGTCCATAGAGAGGGTACAGGAGTTAAGCAGTCAGAGGAGGGGTCCATATACAGGTTATAAGAGTTCAAAATTAAAAAAAAAGGTTAATTGTGGGAATTGAAAGTAAAATGAGCGACAAATGCGTCAATTGTGTTGGACGTTGTAGAAAATCTATGAACATCGTTAGAAAATCAATATATCTAACACATAATAAAGTCTTATTAATTCAATTCATAAAATATGTGAAGCATAAAGAAATTAAAACACTATTATATCGCGTCAGTATGATTCAATAGAATCATCGATTCGTACACTTTTAAATTAACACCATCGATCGATTGCATAATCTTCTGGAATATTCGATCTATTAAAAGAAACGTAACAATAGAGAAATGAACCGACCAATAAAATTACAGGAAATTCAGCCAATCAGACGCCGAATTTAACATATGTTTAAGATAAATACAGCCAATCAGAACACAGAATAATCGACCAATCACAAAGCCCGTAACAAAAATAACCGACCAATCAAAACCATCGTAACAACGCGTCTACCTGTATAAAATCAGACGCATCGAGCAACTTTCTCATAATGCAACTAACAGCCGAATTGAACAGACCTAGCGGAAATAAACAGAACAAAGGTAAGTGAACTTAAATAATTAATTTAAATAAAGTTTTTTTTAAATAGTTTAATTGACCGATTAAGTTATGAAATGAGCAAAAATAAGTAATCAATAATAAAGAATTAATCAATTATACATATTGTGTATTATCTTTTGCAGATGCATTCATGTGGATATTGTAGCCAGTCCTTTGAAAGCAGAAGAGAATTGTTGAGTCACTACAGAATGTTTAGAGACCATATGACCTTTGCCTGTACCATTTGCCCTAAGCGATTTACCAGAAAAGCTAACTTGGAAGCACATCTGAAAAACCACGACAAGCCCAGATACCAATGTATTGAATGCCATGCCACGTTCTGCCGACCATCTGCTTTAGAGCGTCACACTCAGGAAAGACATCAAGTCGGAGGAGTTAGTACTAAACCCCAAAAGCCTGAAGACATGTTCGAGTTAAAAATGAAAGGTCGAAAAGGTGCACCAAGATTTAAAACCACGGCTACCCAGTACCAAATCCAGTTCAAAGAGATAAACGTCCAGAGCCTTCAACAAATACTACAAATGTTGCACGAGCTTTTCGACGCCATCTTGAAGAAAGTGACCGCTTTTACAAAGCCAGAGGACTTAGTTCAGATAACATTACAAACTCCAGCTTTAGACTTTCCCATCAAGATGCCGTTCATGAGGATGGACCAACTGTCCAGTAATTTATTATTGGACGAGGTGGAACGCGTGGTGCAATCCAACGAGAAGTTAACATTGACAGAAAATGTGGAAATGGAAGTCACCCACGTGGACATGCCAACGGGTAGTGGAAAAAAGAAAACCGACTATATTGATATAAAAAGATACTTATCTAATAAAACTTCCATCATCCAGATTAGAAACAAAGACGCCCTGTGTTGTGCCAGAGCGATCGTTACGGCTAAGGCAAGAATTGATGGACACGAAAAATGGAACTCTATCAGACACGGTCGCCGCATCCAGGAAGAAATGGCAGTAGAGTTACATGCCAAAGCAGGGGTAACTTTACGCAAATGCGGCATAGAAGAAATCAAATCAAACGATTCCAAACAGTTCTACCGGAGTATCAGATTCATGTCGTATCCAAAAAGCAATTCCACACTGTTATATACAAAGGACCCGAAACCGAGAAGAAGATTTACCTGTTTTACCACGACAATCATTACGATGTCATAACCAGCATGCCTGCCTTTTTGTCACGTGTGTATTTCTGCAATAAATGTTATAAAGGATACGACCATAAAGAGCAGCACTCATGCAATAACATATGCCATCACTGTAGAAAGATTCACACCCAAAGCGAAGATGATTGGATACTTTGTACCGATTGTGGACGGTATTTTAAAGGGTCAACATGTTTCGATCTTCACCAACAGATGACGTCAGCGGGAAACTCAACGTGTAATACGTATTATAAATGCCAGAGTTGTGGACAAACCGTGAATAAACGTATGGGAGAACATACATGTGGAAATGTCTATTGTAAAATATGTAAAGATTACTATCCATCGGGACATCAGTGTTTTATGCTACCCTCTAATACCAAGAAGGGGCAGAAGAAACAGACTTATATTTTCTTCGATTTTGAGTGTACCCAAGATGATCTTGTCCAATGTTACCAAGGATACAAACCAGATGAAGCAGGAACATGTCAAAACTGTAAACATTTCAAATGCGGCTCCTACGAACACCGGCCGAATCTGTGTGTTGTACACAAAATCTGTTTGAAGTGTATGAATAACAGAATCGACGAGCACACGTCCTGTGAAGAATGTGGGAAAAATGAACTAGTATTTACCGGATCTGAAACTACCGACCACTTCTGCCAATGGCTATTTTCGGGAAAAAACAACGGAGCTACCGTTCTCTGCCACAATTTTAAAGGAAACGACAGTTATCCAATCTTAAACTACTTGTTTACCGAAGGAATATTACCAGATGTGATTCCAAATGGAACGAAGAATATGGCCGTCACCGTACCTGACTGCAACATCAGAATGATTGACTCAATGAACTTTGTACCAATGGCATTATCCAAACTACCAAAAATGTTTGGCTTGACGGAATTGAAGAAAGGATACTTCCCGCATTTATTTAATAGGAAGGAAAATCAATCCGTGATACTCAACCACCTACCGGATGTCAAGTATTACCAACCCGAAAAAATGAAGCCCGAGGAGAAAAATGCCTTCTTCGAATGGTACCATGCACACTGGAATTCCATGTTCAACTTACAACAGGAACTGTTGAGTTATTGCCGTTCCGACATCCGGCGACGGGCAAGATGGGATCGATCCATTTTCGTAAACTCCCTCGAATATGTTTACCCATTGGAACCCAGAGATGCCTTTTACGGAGGACGTACAGAAGCATTCACAATGTACAAAGAAGCTTCTGACAGTGAAAACATTGATTACTACGACGTTACTTCACTGTACCCCTACATCAACAAGACCGGAAAGATACCCGTGGGACACCCAACCATCATCACGGAGAATTTCCAAGATACACAGCAATACGAAGGACTCGTCAAATGCAAAGTACTTCCACCGAGAGGACTCTACATCCCAGTACTCCCTACAAAAATAAACAACAAACTATTGTTCACGTTATGTAGAACATGTGCCGAATCCAGTCAACAGACGCCGCGTCTATATATAGACGAGGAAAGGGCTTTGACCGGAACATGAGTCACCGATGACCTAAAGAAAGCGTTGGAGAAAGGATATCAGATAGACAGAATCTATGAAGTCTTGCACTTTGACACGGAACAATACGATCAAACGACCAAGACAGGAGGACTATTTACCGAATACGTAAACACTTTCCTAAAGATGAAGCAGGAAGCCAGCGGATGGCCAGAATGGTGTCAAACTGATGAAAATAAAAGGCGATACATCAGAGATTACTACGACAGAGAAGGGATATTGTTAGACTATGATAACATTAAGAAGAACCCGGGCTTACGAGCTTTTGCCAAGTTGATGTTAAACAGCTTCTGGGGGAAATTCGGTCAAAGATCCAATATGGCACAAATAAAATACTATTCCGAACCACGCGGCTATGTGGATTTGATAACAAGTGACAAAATCAATCTGATCGGTGTAAATGTCGTAAGTGATACGATGATTGGAGGAAGATATCGATACAAAGAAGAATTCGTCGAAGACTCGGGACGGACTAACGTGGTGATTGCTGCCTATACTACAGCCCAAGCAAGACTAAAGCTGTACAGTTACTTGGAGAAGTTGAACACCCGCGCAATCTACGCAGATACAGATTCCATTGTATTTACATCTGAATAGGGAGCTTGGAAACCGGAATTAAGAGACTACTTAGGAGAACTAACAGATGAAATAGTTGGAAATAGAATTACGGAATTTGTAGCCGGTAGACCGAAGAACTATGCCTACAGATTAGCAACACCGGACAACGATGGAACCGAAACTGCGTGTAAAGTGAAAGGAATAACGCTGAACTACAAGAATGCCCTGATCATCAACTTCGATACGATTAAAGACATGGTGATAAACAACAGAAACGATGTGAAGACTATGACCGATAATTTTCGGATCATACGAGATAATATGAAACTACTGTCCGTATATCAAAATAAAGACTATAGAATCGTATTTGACAAAAGAGTGGCCATGGACGATTATAGCACGAGGCCGTACGGATTTTAAATTGTAAAGGCATCATGTGGATGGCTCTCCGACCCATGCTTGCTTCATGACGGGGAAATAAATATGTATATATCTGTAATTTAGTTTATTATTTATTGCCTAATGAAAAGGAAAAGTATATAGATACAGGAAACGATGAGGGAAAAAGTCAATAAAAATACAGAACGAAATAACAATAAATAGGTGTAAAAGCTGTGGTAACGTTAGGACAAAACCAAACATAGACTCCAGAGTACACAAAACAAAGGAAAATAACAGAGATCGTAATAGAAAAACAAAAGACGAAGCATAAAAACAGGATAAACAATTGAAAGAGGTTAGGGTTAGAATACTGAACCCGGTTGCCCCACCCCAATCGTCACACCACTGTCACACCATTTCGCTACGCTCACGGCGCTCTACGTTCTTGACACTTGGAAGTAGGGATCATGGATGATCATATAAAGAAAAATGGGCATGGTTAATTAGCTCATTTGCATAATCGGGAACAGTTTCGGAATTTTAACATTAGGTCTATGGGAAGAAATGTGGTCTAGGGTAACGTGCTTCACTACTACTGACAGAAAAGACAAAAAAAATATTGGGGAGACATAATCAGGATACGTGATTAGAAAAAGAAATCAAGGACAGCCTAGGAATAAAAATAATTAGTAAAAAAAAGTGAGCAAAACTCACTAATATCCTACCACCCCCTCCCCCCCAGCTCCCCTATGGAATTCATCAAATCAAATTTTCAAATAGCTGATGCACAATAGAAATATGTACTGAACATTCCGTGAAAGTTTCTTTGATGCGTTTCTTTGAATTTCATCAAGTGGTCTAGGAGGAGTTGTCGCCACAAAGTAGGTACCATTTGGCGGGCGGACAGACGAACGAACGGACAGACGAACAGACACCATGATCACTTTATACCGCCCGCTAAAGCGGGTGTATAAAAAACCTGAACAGAAGTTGCAAGTAAAAAGAAATCCAGGATGGAAAAATTTGAACCAAGAATGGAAAAATTGGAACATAGCCCCCCTCCTTCTCCACAAAAAAATCAAATGATGGGAAAAAATTCTGCAAAAGTTCTATGAGAAATGATCAAAGTACTGTAATTAGAGTATAATGTCTGGACCAACAGACAGACAGAAACCAGTTTACCGTAATATGCCCTGTCAAAGACGGGCCTCCAAAGCAACTCCTGTTCAATCATAAAAAGGATAAGGGAAATAGATCTTCTCCTTGCTCTTGTTTAGTAGTTCTTATCTGTCCCTCTTGTTCCATATAGTTCTTTGATCTGTCATTCTTGTAAACTAGTTCTTATATCTGTCAGTGTTGTTCAATATAGTTGTTTGATCTGTCAATATTGTCCAGTAGTTCTTATTAATCTTATAAATATCTGTCAGTCTTGATCAATAGTTTTTTAACTGCAACTTTTGTTCAGTTGTTCTTATATCTGTCAGTCTGTTGCTTTTTTTAAATAACAAAGCGCTGGAACCTGAAAAAAATAAATTTCACAAAGTATCTTCCTCATATAAATGATTTTGCTCAGAAACATATTGTTATAAAGGTAGGAACTCAAAATAAGAATACTGACAAAGCCAGGAAGGCTCAATGTGCTCATAGTATTGGTTTATACAGTAAGTTGGTAGGGGACCAGCGCTGCAGTGTAATGAAATACAACTCGTCTTAGCCAAGCTTCAGACTAAATAACGATATCCCACTAATAAAGATAAAAATCGAAATATCTGACAATCAAGAATTGGTCCAAAATATATAACATAATACGAGAAATAGCTTTCAAGCTTCAGATCAAATTGCAAATCATTCCAATTAATTAAGCCAAGGAATTTGTTATCGAAAAAATTGCAACTTTTCACAGGCAGACTTTGACAGACAGACAGACGGACCAATTGCAATTTATAGGGCATCCCTACCTCGATTAGGGACAATATAACCTGACAACTTATACACGTGCTTTAGGCATTTGCAAATCAGTAATTATGACACAAATGTACACAAGTGACGTTCCGATGATTGATTATAACCGAATATCGAACAATTTTTAATATGAAACTGATTAATTTACAAATTTCAATAATCGATAATCGGATCACATCAAAATGTTGCAAAAATGTCAAATTTTTAGAGAAAAAAATGTTTTCTACCTGATAATACAGTGCATCAGATGAAAATACATGTAGTAAGAAAATTTTTTGTCAGAAATCGAGTTCTCGAATCTAGTATATTGAATAGAATTGTTCTCAATATTCCACTATTGTAGGTCTCGTGTAAACAGAATTAATGAACATTACACGAATTACTGTTTATCAATACAACTTTTAATTCATATTTTCAAATGGACAGAGAGACTCAATATTTTGAAATGCATGCAGTACAAAACTGGAGAAATACAAGCAAAGCAAACATGGTTTAAAAAATACTCGGTAGCTTTCTATAAATTCCGATTTTAATCGATAATCCACTTGGAAGAATTCATCCATTTATTCCAGTGTTTCCGTTTAAACAAATATGCGAGTCAATTGCGCACACAAATATAAATTGACGCTCAAGAATTTGCGGTAAATGGTTGTACTGACGCAGAAAAATCAAAAGAATGAACCCATAGATCTTTATATCCGTTATAAATCGAAATTCTTATAGAAAGTCTGTAAAGCAAATGTATAAATAGAGAGTGAAAGAAAAAAAAACATTCGATAGAATCGGAGTATTCCGATCAATCGATTCGATTCCCAACACTTATATTGTGTACCAGACCTGGGGAGGGGGGATTACTTGGAAAAAATTGTCAGGGCTTTGGGTGTGCATTTACAAATATCAAATCCTACTCCAATCAATACCAGGAAAGCAGTTTTAACACTGACCTGCTCGGCTGCTGGCTGACACCGGTTTAAAATCGATAATCACTGCTTATTATTGTAAATTATCGAGTTGTCAGGATTGTCGACTTCGAGATCGTAGAAACAGGCAGCGAATGGCGATGTCGTACATGATCTCGTGTCCAACCAACAAGACTAGATCGTGTGATCTCAATACAACTGTACAGATATATTAAGACAAAAACTAAACACAGAATGACATGCACACTATTACAAAACTAATCTGCAAATTAGTACACGAGATACAAAGTTCCATTGTTATCTGCTGTTATATACATCATAAATTTAATGTGTTCATTGATTAATACTTATCTAAATCTACATTTCTGCATCATCAAACATTGAACAACGTTGAAAAGCTTCAGCGTCCTTTCCTTTGTGTTATTCATGCATTTCTCCGGTTACAATTAACGGAAAACGATGACGGTCGATTTTTCCGGTTGAAAGATCCGCCTTAAAAGCAACAGCAGCAGGAATTGCGGATTACGTTTCGATTCCTACCAGATTATACCAGATTGGTATAAAAACAAAATACCGGAAGTTACTGTAAATCTATTATCTGCTTACGCTCATTTCGACAACTTATATTCTTAATTTTTTTTTCATTTTTTTTTCTTTTCTTTTCTTTTTTTTTAGTAGTAAAACCGTTGGCAAACATCACAAAAATGGGCCTCTAAATTATTATATCCACCGTAAGGTCCTGCCTTCCAAAAAGGGGGTTCCGATTAGGTCCCAGTCGATTTTTCTACCATTTTAGTCTTTTTTTACCCAAATTCTGCACGAAATTTTAAAATAGTTCTAGGGAAAAGGTGGGTTCCAACACCTGGAACCCTCTTCCTGGATCCGCCAACGATATCGTATAAAACCAGGATCAAGTTTTAAAATGTAGGATTTTTTGAGATTTTAATAATCAGGGGCGGATGATTGGAAAATATTTAAAATTAGTCGGGGTTTAAAAAAATGGGTTCCGCCCCCATACCTCCCCCCTTTTTATCACTGAGAAAGTTTTGATCCGCCACTGTTGATGATCCATGACTATGGCGATCCTATGAAATAAAAGAAAAAGCTGTTTTAAAAATGTTTTTGGAACATTAATTCAAATGTTTTGAAAATGCGTCTTCGTAATGTTTTGAACGTGTTAAGTTGTAATATTTTGTTAAAATGTTTTTTTTTTTTAATATTTCAAAATAGTTATTTGAAAACCATATTCTATTAACGCTTTTAAAATATTTTTAAAGCATTTCTAGAAATGTTTCATAAAGGTTTCAAGGTAACGTTTCGTAAAAACGTTTTATCAATGCTATTTAAACATTTGTCATACATTTAAAAAACATTTTTAAAATGTTTTATAGTAATGTTTCAAAACAGCGTCTTTAAAACCAATTTAAAATATTTCGAAAATGTTTTGTGCTACCTGGGATTGGTTTTGTGGCGTTTTTTTCTCCTTACGGGGACCTAGTAGGAAGGTCCCCTTGACATATTTAGAAAAATAAGACCCTAATCTACACATCCTAGGAAGGTTTTGGGTAACTCGGGCAGCCTGGGGGCCTTTGGTGTAGGGAAACGAAGCCGGACTTCGGAAAAATACCCTACCCATACACCATCACCCACTTCCCATGAAATCCAGGACCTTTGTAGAACAAAATACGCGCCTTAATCAAATAGCTGGGTCAATTAACTACATTCTGAGCTATAGCTTGGGGTAATGGATGCCTCCAGGGCCCTGGAAGTGACCGGAAATGGAGAATATTATGGTGTGATATTGGCTGATTTGCGGTACCGACCTTAGGTTTTATGCCTTTAACGGCTGTTGCCGGCCTTGTATCCAATAGTTCTTGCCTTAAAAGTTAGGGGACATCTTAGCTACATTTTGAGTCCTCGTTTGTTGACATTCACCTATCCTGAGGGCCTGCCTAGGGAAAATCGGACCTGGGATGACCACTGATCTGCACCCTTCCATGGATACTCCAATTTCACATTTGGTTTTGGCGTTTTTCTCCTTACAGGGACCTAGTAGGAAGGTCACCTTGACACATTTAGAAAGCCAAGATCCAATCTACACATCTAAGGAAGGTATGGGGTACCTCGGGCAGCCTGGAGGCCTTGAGCGTAAGGAAACAAAGCCGGACTTGGGGAAATTACCCTTCACATCCCCCATAATCCGCTTCCAATCAAATCCCGGGCCTTTGTAGAATAGAATACGGGCTTTATTCAGAAGGCAGGGTCCCCTCTCTACATTTTGAGCAATAGTTTTGGATAATGATAGCCTCCAACGCCCCGGAAGTGACCAGAAATAGAGAATATTATGGTAGGATATGAGCTGATTTATTGTACCGGGCTTATGTTTTATGCCTCTAACGTCTTTTGCCGGCCGTATATCAACTAGTTCTTGACTTATCTTGACCTCTTACTTACATTTTGAGCCCTCATTTGTTAAAATGGACCCATCTCAAGGGCTTGCCTAGAGGAAAATCTCACATGGTATGACCCTTGATCTGCACCCTGCCATGGATACCCCTACCGCACATTGGTTTGTGGCGTTTTTCTCCTTACGGGGACCTAGTAGGAAGGTCCCCTTGGCATATTTAGAATTTACACATCTAAAGAAGGTATGGGTAACTCGGGGAGCCTGGGGCCTTGGATGTAGAGAAGCGAAGCCGGACTTGTGGAAATTACCCTACCCATCCATCATCATCCGCTTCCCATGAAATCCAGTGCCTTTGTAGAACCGAATACGGGCTTTATTTAAATGGCAGGGTCCCCTACTTGCATTTTGAGCTATAGTTTGGGATAATGGAAGCCTCCAAGGCCCCAGAAGTGACAGGAAATGGAAAATATTAAGTAAGGTATCGGGTACCTCGGGCAGCCTGGAGGCCTTCGGCGTAAGGAAACGAAGCCGGACTTGGGAAAATTACCCTACACATCCCCCATAATCCGCTTCCAATCAAATCCAGGACCTTTCTAGAATGGAATACGGGCCTTATTCAGATGGCAGGGTCCCCTATCTACATTTTGAGCTATAGTTTTGGGTAATGATAGCCTCCAAGGTTCCGGAAGTGACCGGAAATAGAGAATATTATGGTAGGATATGGGCTGATTTATTGTACCGGCCTTAGGTTATATGTCTAGAACGGCTGTTGCCGGTCTTATAACAACTAGTTCTTTCCATATCTAGTTATGGGAACATATTATCTACATTTTGAGCAGTCGTTAGTTGAAATTGACCAATCTCGAGGGCCTACCGAGGGGAAAATCGGACACGGTATGGTCCCTTATCTGCACCCTGCCATAGATACTTCCCACTGCATATTGGTTTTTGGTGTTTTTCTCCTTACGGGGACCTAGTAGGAAGGTCCCTTTGGCATATTTAGAAAAAAATAAGATCATAATCGTCACATCAAGGGAAGGTTTTGGGTAACTCGGGCTGCCTAGGGGCCTTGGGTGTAGGGAAACGAAGACGGACTTGGGAAAATTATCCTACCCATCCTCCATCATCCGCTTCCCATGAATTCCAGGGCCTTTGTAGAGCCAAATACGTGCCTTATTCAGATAGCTGGGTCAACTAACTACATTTTGAGCTGTAGTTTGGGGTAATGGATACCTCCAGGGCCCCGGAAATGACCGAAAATGGAGAATATTATGGTTTGATATTGGCTGATTTGGGGTACCGGCCTTAGATTTATGGCTATAACGGCTGTTGCCGGCCTTATATCAACTAATTCTTGCCTGTTAGAGTTAGGGGACATCTAAGCTACATTTTGAGCCCTCCACTACAGGAATTCTTGGATTTACAAAGGTGTGTAAACGTTTTGTACGCGTATGCAAATGTTAAACTTTGCATATATTTAAAATCGTATTTGTTTGACTTCTCTTTACGGTACGTAAAGTTATGTTTTACTAGCCTATATAATCCTACGGCCAGTTTTTAGAGACCGCGGTACAGTTACTGATGTTACCTCGGTAGAGGATTAACCATGTTTATGATTCCAATATATTTCGACATTGTTCAAATCTAACGCAAATATATCTGTTTATATGGATATTCAATAAGAAATATATGCCATTTGTTTACATGTATCTCAAATTATACCTAAAGCATTGTATTTAACATGGTTCTCAAATGTTTTAATTTGCCTAACATGTATCTGTTTGGCAAATATTAGACGAATGAAACGGAACATACTATTTCCAAACCTTCTGAAATTGCAGTTTTTATAGAATTTTATAATGGTAATGATATATATCATAAATATAGATATTTAGGCGCGTTATAAAATTTAACATCCAAGAACGATTTGCAGAAGGTGCAAATTAAAGGCAAATTTATTGATTAAGACGTGGATGGAAAGAAGCAAATATTAGGAAGTACTAGATACAGAAAGCGTTTGTAAAACTTAACTTCCCGAAAGCTTTACCAACCTCTCAAATGTAGACAGATATGTGTGTTTGCAATTTCTTTATTGGGTCAATAGTAATGATGCTAAAAGACAAAATTTGTATACCATTGCATTTGAAATATTTGCATATCTTTGCTATGCTATCCATTTATATATGGATTATACTAGGTGCACATCTTTGCACACCCTTATAGGTGTGATCAAATGGTTTCTTCATATATTGTTATTTATTCCTTCATTATACAAAAATTATTGTACAAAACAGCCTTCCTCATCTTTTGTCATCGAAAAACCGCGATTCACCGCGAGCCGTTTGTCCGAAACAAATGACAACCAGCTGTATGTACTAAAAATGAAAACGGACACCCCGTTTCTATAAAAATAAACGACTTCGGATGGAACATAATTTACGGTCTCTGTACTGTCCTCATTCATAGGAAATTGCCGTGTTTTCAATCAAAATTGGAGGAGAAAAAAAGCGACATACAATATCATGTTATTTCGAACGTAACTTCAATGAAACACAACACTTTTAAATGCACTAAAACATAAAGTGTTTGTCTTCCCTAGCTTGGAAAGTAAGTGAGAACTGAACCGTCAATTGGAAAATAAGAACATTTTACGAAGCGATCACTTTACGAAGATTTAATTTCTTAAAGTTAAATCCAGAAAAACAGTATCAACTACAAAAAATGTCTGTACAATAAGTCGAAAAAGTAACCGGTTTTCTTATCAATCAACATCTGACAGACTGTAACAAATATCTGAAAGACTGTATACAGTTTATATACACATTCGACTACGAAAATCCGTTCTTATAATTTTGTGTATATACTGAAGTGTAATATTAATCCCCATTGTAATCCTTTTTCTTGGGACCGTCTCACCAAGGCGAATGTCCGTTACGAAATGGCGAAAGTTACATGAAATGATGCCCAGCTGCATACATACAAGCAGCAATGAACGAGGCTGGGGAGTGGCTTACCGACATGAAAGAATTTTGAGGAACACATGGAGTTTAACTGCATGAAAGCAAAAAAAAAAAAATAATAATGAGTACAAAATATGTGATAAGATCATGATACTTGTATGATAATTAATAAGTACATTGCGTGAAAATAATAAGTACATAGAGAAAGAAAAGAGAAACATGTGTGTACAATGACTGCCCTTTCCCATGATGTGAAAAGAAAAATTCTAAAAAAAAAAACAAAAACAAAACAAAAAAAAAAAACAAACAAAAAAACAAACAAACAAACAAACAAACAAACAAAAACAAAAAAAGGCTCCCAAAGTAAATCTGTCGTTATGAGGTTATGAAATTTTGAGCATTCTAATTTCGTTTTATTTCGGCATCAAGTAAATGTTCAACTACACATATTTCTGTTTTATTGACCAGTGCACTAACTACCATAAAAAATCTCGTCATCAACTTTAGCAACAAATATGAATACAGTGAAAATAACTTTTGGAGTGTTAAAAATTCGGTAGAAGTTTTGGAAAGACTTCGATCTGTTAATGAAGCATACACCTCCGTCGATAGCTATGATTTTTCTAACCTTTATACTACATTACCGCATACACTCATCAAAGAGAAATGTTCGTATTTGATCAAATGATCCTTCAAAAAATCAGGATGTACGTACATTTGTTGCAATACATTTAAATCGTTTTTCAGTGACGACAAACACGACAAATAAAAAGCATTAAATTTTCTTCTTGATAATATTTTTGTTCGTTTCGGTGATACAGTCTATCGGCAAAAATAGATATTCCTATGGGTTCCAACTGCACCTCTCATAGTAGATTTATATCTTTATTGCTACGAGTCACAATTCATGGCAAAAATTCAAAAAGACCCTTCTAAACAGCATTTAGTGGATAAATTTAACAATACATATAGATATTTGGACGATATTTTGGCTTTAAACAATCTTGAATTTTCTAAATTTACAGATGAAATTTATCCTGCAGAACTTACTTTAAATAAATCCAATAGCAGCAGTGATTATACTCCTTTTCTTGATCTTGATATATCAATAAATCAAGGAAAGTTAAACACTAAGGTTTATGATAAAAGGGATGATTTCACCTTCCCTATAGTCAATTTTCCCCATTTCGACGGCTATGTTCCGTTAGCCCCTTCTTGCGGGGTCTACATTTCACAACTTGTTCGATATGCACGAGTATATAGTGATGTTTCTGACTTCAACGACCGAAATCTTTGTCTCAATGAAAAACTTCTGCATCAAGGGTTTAGATATCATAAATTGATAAAAACATTCTCTAAATTTTATTATAGATACATTGACTTATTAAGAAAATTTGGTTCTACATGCAGGGCTCTTATACACCAGGGCATTTCACATCCAAAATTCTATGGTAATATCATTTACAAAGCGCATAACTTCAAGAATTGTCCTTCAAAACTTATTAATCCGTTGAACAAACTTATTCATAAAGGATATAAATACAGCATTGTTGTTAAATCGTTACTTCTGGTTTTTGTTGGCAAAAATATTGATCATCTCCTAAATGCTTTACACCATTACTAAATTTAAACAATTTTTCATATTGGCAGTATTTGGCATTGCACAATGTCAAGTTCTTCATTCATAATTGATGACGTTGTTATACCAAATCTATTTAGAAATATTTAAATTTAAGTTTCATATGTAAGAAGGCTTGATATCATAGTCAACGAAAATTATGTCCTTATCTAGCTGTCAGTACTTGCGAGCATTTGTCCGGACAGTACCTGTGTGTATTGTCTTCATGTTTTATGTACTTCATTGTAACGATACTCGACTTGATAAGTTGGACTTTTTCCTAGTTTGATTTTTGCTGTAAGTCTTTTTGTGTATTTATTTTTTAGCTATTCACAACATATATGGGGAGGGTTTGGATCAAAGAATACGAGTTTAATCCCACCGCAATTTTTGCCCCTGTCCCCATTTCCTTTCTCTTCATAAGTATGACAAAGACCAAACAATTAAGAACCAAGAATGCCATATAACTTAAGCACTAGCAGAATGAACCCTACAAAATGGAGGTGCGCCGGAAGGATAAGCATGATCTGTTCCAAGCAAGGTACCCGTCCGATTTTGTAACAGTCAGTGGTCGTCAAACAGGTAATAAACTCTGAAACTACCCAAAGATATCTATTCTCATTCGTGAAATACAAACATTGTAACGGTCTGTCAAATCGTGCCGGAGATGTGGGAATGTTACTGCTCAGAAACGGGAAGTTCATTTTTTGAAAAGTCATAAAGACGTAATATGGATAATTAACAGATATAGAGATAGTTTCTATAGAGAGAGCACTATGCAAAAAACAGTCTCATAAACTTTTATTTCCACACTGGATCACAGTGCATACCACAGAATTGTGGACACATGTATGTTATCGACCTTATCAGTCCCCCAGTTGCGTATTTTTGCTGATGAATTTTCTTAACATTGGTTTATTTGGACAATTTCTTTATACCTTTTTGTTTTTAGATTTAATCTCTCGCGTCGCACTTCAACCCTCAGTGATAAATATTCCAAGATATATGAGTCATTCTGTATAGTTATTTTACTGTGTATTGATGCATTGTGAAAAGTGTGCTAGTTCTTCTTTATTTATTGCTTATTTATGTACATATCTTCTTTCTTTCCATTTCTTGTTTTCATTTTCACGAGGTATAGAAATAACGAAAATAAAGAATACGGAATAAAAGTTCTTGGGAAGCATGTGTATTGCTTAAAGAAATTGAACCGGGAAATTGAAACACACATGTTATAATTAATTGAATAAAAGTTGTCAAAAGAAAAATTTTTAAAAATTTTTGTCAGATTTAAACTTTAATCCGTTGACTTGTGTGTTTATTTCTTTTAAAACGATTTGAACAATGTCATTGTAAAGTTTTTTTCTTTCAAAAATGTATGAAAATTAATTTTGTCCGAAAACAACTTTATATCTTGTAATTTTATCATTGTATATATTTCATCCAGTCCTTATCTTGTGAAAAAAAAATAAAACTACGAAAGCGTATTAGGGACTTTTTTGTTAACTCGCCATTGCGAGATAGTATCTCGCCGCGGCGAGATAATTTTTTTCATGCATGTCCCTAATACGCTTCCGTATGTACCTTACTGATACCAATGTAGTGCCAATAAGTCTTGTAAAGACTGACATGACAGAGTCATTACAGGTTCTGTTGGTAAAAATATGTACCTAATCAAACAATTAGATTTGTACTTTTTATTCCGTTTTATCACCCCTTTAGCTTTATAGAGCTTTTAGCGCAATCAAATTTTACAATTTCATCAATAGAGTTTGAAAAAAGAAAAAGTACCTGTATTTAACACGAAATTAACAGTATCAAAATCGGCGCAAATGAAAAAAAAAGTAGTAGGCGCAAATGAAAGAAAAAATCATTGCAAATGAAATGCAAATGGGCGCAAATGCATAACGCCGGAATTAATGTTAATTAAGTGCCCCGCCAACGGCGGATCGAGCCATTTAAAAGGGCTGGTGTCTCATATATTCTTGCCGATATTCTGTATGAAGTTAAAACACACTGTAAAAAAATGTGTTTAGGGCCTAAACGTTTTTCTAAGCACATTTCTTGTTTCATATGTTTGACATATTATATACCCTACACATGTATAGACCCTAAACATGTTAAGGAAAATGTTTAGAGTCTAAACATGTTTAGGTTTAATGTGTGTAGCTTGTAAACATGTTTAGACATTATTTGTCTTTTATACTAAAGATTATTATAACCTGCAGAATCTGACGTTTATATGTTAGTTGATAAGAGTCTTGAGTATTTGGACCTTTTTGGTGATTAATGCTAAAAGGGATTGAAATGTAGATCCAGATTATAAGCTTTTACTGATTAACATTACAATATAAACAATTGTTAGAAAATTGATTGAACAAAATTACTTTTTATCTGCATTTTACCAACAAAGAGGAAAACTTGTTTTATCATCTGATCTGACAAGCCAATTAACACATAAAAAATTGATCGGATTAAATGAAATATATTACTGTAAGATGAAGACTAATAATATAATCCTTATTTCTTCAGGACATTTTTTCTGTTATTCCCCGTACTTCAATACTTAGGGATGTAGTAGGGTGAGGTTTTTGAAATTCCTAAATGTCATTCGGATTTCTCGGATTTCGCCAATTACCACTATGTAATATTTTTTTGTCCCATTGCAACCAATTTTTAGTCATCAAAGTCTTTAGTAGGTGATTTAAAGTCAGTAAATAAGATTTCACCAGATTGTAAATTTCCTTCCATGTGAAAGAATTCAGTACTCTTTCATGTTATACTCAGGTAAAAGTCCAAAGGAGCATTTTACCGCCAGTTTTAAAATGTGAAATATCTTGAAAACAAGGTCTATAACCTATTAGTATTTTTATCTATTTTTATTCCTTTACCAATGATCTTTCAATTTATGCTATCAATTTGAAATCATAGATTTATTTAATTTTACCTTACTACATCCATAAACTAGATGTTGTCGGAAACGACAGCTATTCCCGCACTCCCTGTTTGACACAGAAAACAGTTGTTATACACCCTTGGCATAATTTTTTTCATTATCTTTGAAATCTACCTATTGATAGTCATTATTGTTACTAAAAGAATTCTAGGATATATGGTTGCTAAGTAGAATTCCAAAAAATAAGTGGTCCTTGAGACTTTCAGGAAATTAACCAAAATTGGAATAAATATTTTTGAAATCCAGTTGATGAAAATGTTTTTCCTAAACTAAATAAACAATTTAAGTATGGTTGCTAGGTAGAATTCCAAAAAATAGGTGGTCTTTGAGACCTTCAGGAAATTTACCAAAATTGGAATCAAATATTTTTGAAATCCAATTGATGAAAATGTTCGTCCTATATGCAACAATTCTACAACAAAATTAAATCCCTAAATCCAAAAATGTAGGAGGAGTTTGAGTCACAAGAAAAGTGTGACGGACGGACGGACGGACGGACGGACAGACGGAGGGTATTACAATATCCCCGAACTTTCTTCGAAAGTGCGGGGATAACAACACTTTTCCCAGCCGTCTAGATTTGAGACAAAATGATCACTCTTTGTAAGTTGTTTAATTGCTAAATTTAGTCGGAACCATAATAAAATATTATAGGATATAGAATACAAATCGTATGAATTTATTACATTTTTTATGTAATTCTTTTTAAAAGAGGGATATATTTATCTCGCGGAATGTCCAACAATAGGGTTCACAGATCCAAGAAAATATATAAAAAAATGTCCAAAAATATAGCTCACAGAATGTCCAATAATGCAGCCCACAGCATGTCCAATAATATAGCTCAAGATAGTCCAACAATATAGCTCATAGAAACATTTGGCTCCGGGAAAATATAACATTCAATGTCCTGCCGTCATTCGTATTTTGCTATACTAAATCCCTAATTAATTTTTGCATATTCATGCTCCAAGTTTAAAATCATTTACAACTTTCGTAAGATAATGACGAACATGTTTTTAAATTAAAAATTCATTGCCATTTGTTTCAAATCGGTTTTTAGAATGTTAGAGGTCTTTCTACATCATGGTGCCGCACAAATGTTTACACCCGGCACCTGAATCGGTTTTCAGGGGCTTCGGCTACAGAGCTGCCGGGCGCGTCCCCAGGTGGTGGATAGGGGAATGCCCTGTCTATGCGGGGTAGTCAGGTCATAATACGGAAAGCCTGACCGCGAACCATTGTAGCCAAACTGTGTGGAGAAACGCCACGCTCCATGCAGTATAAAGACCCCTTCTATATTTCTCTAAAGAGAGCAGACGCACTGGGTGTCGTATGGAAGGCTAAATTTCCTGCCCCTACCCATTTCTCCAATTTTCCATTGGCAGTCAAAAGTCGTTGCCCAGGTTGTCCCTTCCACCTTTATTTCTTTCTTCTTATACTTTCAATTTTTTGAATTGATTAACTTGTTCTCGTCCTGATATAGCTGAAATATTGCTCATTGGACGTTAAACTCTAACTAATCAATCAATCAATCAAATGTGTACGAATACACATATTCTTCTTGTCTTCTTTGAAACATAAAAAAAAACCAGGGAGCTGAAAGCAAAATAAAGGTAATATAAAGCACCAATTCAAAATACAGCAGTCTTACAAAGTACTTGCTTGAATAATTTCAATTTACTTTTTCATGAAGATTTCGTGTTAATCAACATATGCTTTCACATCACAGAAGACAAAGAACATCCGTTCTACAAAAGAATAAACCCCAAAAAAAATTTGACCCTAGCTCACCCTTTTCAAAAACTATAACTTGAGCTGCGATAACGTGCAAAAATCATTAAAAACAAACTGTGAAATTTCCAATTGCTATTTACCTCAATTCTTTTTTCTTTTGCTTTAACACTTCCGTATTTCACGTCTATGTCTGGAAAAATAATCTTTTGTTCCCTGCTTTGTGAACACTGTCTTCACTGTTTCATAGAAAATTGCTGACCACGCTTTTTCCTTTGTGTAAAATGATGTCTTTTGGTGGGAAAGTTTTATATGTTCTAACTCTAAACATGTAAAATGTAACATCATGTAAAACATAACATGTTCTTAGTCTAAACATGATTAGGAAATGAACATGTTAGAAATCAAGTGTAAAGAATTTGAACACTTTCCTGAAAATGTTTAGGCTAGACATGTTTCAAATGGTGTTCAGGGCCTAAACACAATTTTTACAGTGCACCTGTCGCCTATGTGAATCGTCAAATATCCAGTGGCTGTTATTTTTTATAATTAAGTGTCAGCACAAAAACTAACAACACTTGGTCTTCACCTTAAAAGGAATATTTATGCAAAATTTGAATAAATTCATTCATCAGCTTTTTTAAGGACCTTTGTATACATTTTCAATACTGTTCGATGCTAAACTAAGTTTCCAGCTGCCCGCAATTTTTGTCTCCATATTAGCAGCACTTTTTTGGTATATTGTAAGAAACATACAGCTATCTCAAGAAAATATTTAAATGAAAAAAAAAATACGACATGCAATCTGATTATAACAGCTTGCACTAGCAAAGACAGGTGAGCTTATTGGGGTAAATTACCCAAAATAACAATATCATACAAAGACATCAAGATGAAGATTCGATTACGGATAGGAAAGCACCTGATTATCGGAAAACACTGGATTTGGTGTAAATGAGATTCGAGTTTCATATTAAGAACTAAAACTTTAGAACAACAGTTTCGTGACATGAGCAATAAGATCAATTAAACAGACAAGGATAAAGAGTGATTTAGGAGTATCGGGTTGAATTATTCAGAATAAACATAAAGCTAAATAAAAACGACAATAGTAGTGGAGAAACAACATGCAAGTTTGGGTAAGAGTGAAAAAACTGAAAATTGGAGTAAATATAATTTGCGATATAACATACAATGTATATTAAATTTTTCTTTAGCGTCCCCTTTATTCCCTTAAAATTCCATTATTTTCTGTGCAGTATAAAGACCCCTTCTATATTGTCTAAAGAGAGAAGAGTCACTTGGACTCGTATAGAAGGCTAAATTTCCTGCCCCTACCAACTTCTCCTCTTTTCAAGTGACAATCAAAACTGGTTGTCCGATTGTCCCTTCCGCCTTTGTTTCTTTCTTTTCTTGCTTATATTTTTTTGAACTTATTAAGTTGTTCTTGTCCTAATCATGCTAATATAACTGAAATATTGCTCACTGGACGTTAACCTCTTAACCAATTAATAAATCAATCGAAAGAAGTTCTAATTTTTTTGCTTTTGGTAAGACCCAGTAATGTTGACCAACAAAACTCCTTAGAACTTTACTTTTGATGCCCTACTAGTGTTTGTTCTATATAATCCCACAAATACAGGCAAGGTAATGATCTCAGTTGTAGCTTGTCGATGGTATAAGTAGAAATCATAAGTACACAGCAGAATAAAAATTTACCAGTAAGTAAAAGAAAAAGATATCTGGGGAAAATGAGACTTATAAAGACTACTTTTAATTATCATTCAACATCGTACCCAATAAGTAATGCAGTCTGTCCGTCTGACTGAACTTGCGTACGTTGTTTGCGAAACACTGCCAAATTGATCTACAAACTCAAATATACGAATTCTAAACTTGGAAATATACTACAGTATGTATGGTGCATCAGCAAAATTTTGAAAACGAATATGTGTCACATGTCAGAGGAGAAATTAATCGTAAAATTCCTCTTTTTCACGACATTTAACATTTTTTTACAGCTATAGATGATGATTTTTTAACGGCCATTTGTAAATTATCCAACATCACCATGGATACCAGCATGGTTTGTTACCCAATTGGATATAATGGTGTATTACATCTTTTTATTTCTTTAGTTCATTTCTTTATTTTTTTGTTCAAAATTTGCAAGGACAAACTACAAAAAACTTGGATAGGGTTTAAAGAAAATGCTTCTAATATAACCATTTTAAATACATGTAAATTTGTTTAGTCGGAATGCCCAAATTTAGAAATATTAAATGTTTACAGAAGCACATGGACCTCGGAACCTGAAATCGAGCCTGTCTTCAGTTTTGAGTTACACAACCTAAACAAAATTGCAAAACAATTTTGTTCACAACTTATAAATTGGAAATGAAGAACTTGCAAATTTTCAAAGATTCAACGGAAAAAGTGCTGAACCGCATGGACCTTGAACCACAAATTGAACTTGGTCAGAGTTCTGTTCTGAACTACGCACAGCTGCCATTTAATGCGGTTGTTGGTAAAAAAATGATTAAGGTGATTGATTCTGCTCAGACATGTTGAATTGGATAACCTTGCATTAAGTTTATTTTTAACACCATTAAAGATGTCTAAAACTTTCCAGAATTTTGAAATTAGAGGTCAAGATAAAAGAGCAAAAAAGACGAAGGTCTATTTCAAGTTATCTCTGTCCTTCAAATTCGTGTACCATTTATTTAAAGATTGTTATAACATCATCAATATTTTGGAGAGTCATTTATTTTCAGGCATTTGGTAAAAAGCCTGGCGATTTTTTTAGGCATTTTGTAAATTGCCTAGGAAATTTAGTCGTTTCATAAAATGCCTTAAACAGCTAGGTATTTTACAAATTGCCTAAATATTCTAGTCATCCTATAAATTGCCTGAATAATGAAATTGCCTGTAACATATATATTAAAAAATCAGTGTGGTAACTTTTTCATTTAAAAGTATTCAATGTCTTACCTTTCATAACTCTGGAGATTATATTAACACTGTCTTCAGTGGAGATTATATTAACACTGTCTTCAGCGTATATACGAAACAATGGGTAAAGATAACAACATTTCCAGTGACCATCATGAATATTTATAGTTTTCATCATCAAAGCAACTTCGTTTGTTGATGAATTAAAATGAATTGTGCTCGATCCAATGTTTTTATAGCAAGATCTTTCATTATAACAATGTGCAACTGAATTGCCTGATGGATCAGTGAATCCAATACGAAATCCCCGAGACCATTTTTGTACAAGTAAAAATTATATGCGTATCTTGTTTTTCCCATGATATACAAGTGTGTCCACAAATTGTAAAGAAAAGAAAATGATAATAAAATAATTTATAAAGAAGGCACACTCAGCGAAGTAAATGGCACTCCATTAGAATTTTCCAAAAGCACCTTTAATTATCCTTCGCTTTGCACTCTTTCTGCATGTTTGTTAAATATTGCAGTTGAAATACAGCACTTGCTAATCTTTTTAAATTATATGAAAATGATGTTATACTGAAAAGTTCAAGTGAACATAGAATTATCATGCATATAATAAAACTTCCTTTCATTTGAATAACAGAGCGAAATTTTTTTCTGTACTCTATGTAATATCTATGCCATCAATAATGAATTTTCCTGTAATTTGACTTAAACATATGACAAAAGGTCCTTTTTTAAATTCGATACAATATCAATGCCCGCAATAATGAAACGTCTTGCAATTTGACTAAATATATATGACAAAAGGTACTTTTTGTATTCGATACAATATCAATGGCCGCAATAATGAAACTTTTTACAATTTGACTAAAAATATATGACAAAAGGGACTTTTTTGTTTATTCGATACCTATATTGATGCCTGCAATGCTGAAACTTCTTGCAATGTGACTAAAAATATATGACAAAAGGGACTTCTTCTCTATTCGATGTAATATCTATACCATCAATAATGAATTTGCCTGTAATTTGACTTAAACATATGACAAAAGGTCCTTTTTTAAATTCGATACAATATCAATGCCCGCAATAATGCAGCTTCTTGCAATTTGACTAAATATATATGACAAAAGGTACTTTTTTGTATTCGATACAATATCAATGCCCGCAATAATGAAACTTCTTACAATTTGACTAAATATATATGACATAAGGGACTTTTTTCTTTATTCAATACCTATATTGATGCCTGCAATGATGAAACTTCTTGCAATGTAACTAAAAATATATGACAAAAGGGACTTCTTCCCTATTCGATATAATATCTATGCCCGCAATAGACAAACCAGCGTCACTAAGTGAGACCACTAAGAAAACTAGTGAAAATCAGGAATCTATAAAGCATAGATCTATTGGAACCCCCTCAAGGATTCCAGTGAAGGTTTTAAATCTTACTTCTGATGCTTTATCTGATATAAAACTGAGCATGACAGATAGTCTACATCAAATTGAAATTAAATTCTCAGAATCCCTTAATAAAATAACTGACTCTTTTCAGTCTTGTTACAATTTGAACTACAAAAAGCAAATGATTCATTTAGCATATTTATATGTGGTTATCAGGACAAAATAGGTAAAAGGTGAAACAGACAAGTTGGAAGGGAAGGTCACATCACTCCAAGATACAATAACTAAGCAAAACACAGAAATATGGTCTCTGAAAAATAAAATACAATCAATTATAAACTCATATGAGACATCTTTACAAGCCAATAAGAGTAATTATGAACTTGAACCTCTTAAACTACTGTCAAAACTTGACAACAAGTCTGTACAGTGTGATGAAACAAAATCTAAGCTTATCCAAACAACTGAACTACTTAGTTAAGAAATTGATTTGCTCCAACAGAAACTTGCTACGAAAAATGAAGAAATAACGTACATCTCTTGACAAGATTTGCTCTGATCTAAGAACAGAGCTTGAGCATAACAAAAATGAAATTTTATCATTGAAAATGCACAACAGCAGAACTTCAGATCTGATGGACAATATTCGTGATGTTCAGTCATCTAATCATAAGCCTAGAGCAGTCTGTGCCTTTAGCCACTAGCCCTACACCCGAGACTAGTCAAATCAGTCTCGGGCTAGTAAAAATTTGAAGTGACTAGCCCGGTGGGCTAGTTAAAATTGCACCTTATTAACAAAGAATCTTCTATAAGGGCTAGTGAAATTTAGTGCGGGCTAGTACAACACGGAACCTTACTAGCCCCTTCGGGCTAGTGAATGAAAAAGTTTTTGGCACAGACTGCTAGAGTACTACTGATGGGTACATCTAACATACAAAATATACACTCCAACAAACTTTCAAATAAATTCACCCCAGAGAAAGTTATGGCGTACACTCTTGATGATACAGTCAGAGAGATCGAATCTGCTTTTACACTCCTTATCAAATGAGCTGAGAAATAACACTCCTAAAAATTGTGCAAACAGTATTTGTAACATTGTAGATAAATGTAAGAACAACTGGCCAGAGACAAAAGTTATTGTGTCCTTGGCTACCCCAAGATTAGATGGATTTAAAGTGAAAGCAGAGCTTGTCAATGCACTCGTCAAAAGTAAATTTGATGGAAAATCTATAATAATATGTGACAACAGTAACCTTGCTCATTGAGGAGTTCCGCAAGAAAAGTTTCTTGATATGAAGGATAAATTTCATCTGAATAACTCAGGAACTTCACAACTGGCTGCACGGTTCTAAATATTACTCTATTCAGACAACAACAATCAAATGGTAATAACCGTGGTAGATACCCCAATTCCATACAACAGAGACCACGCATATGCAGGTTCAATGGTGGTGAAAAGAATGTGCCTTAACTTGAACAACATCTTTGCGTTTATACACAGTATTTGCTCTTGAAAATTTTTGTTTTGTTCTTATATCATGTATATCAGATACATCAATTATGTCTTTGAAATTGGCATATTATTATATTAACACTTGAATATCTCATAGTATATACATTTTGTGTACACTGCTTACCTATTGTGAAAGCACATCAGTTTTTGTTTTGCATATTTTTATATTTTTGTTTTGCATTCTGTAGTTAGTTGTTCACTCTGATATTCAAGTAATGTACAAATGCGACATCAAAATGTGCTTTTGGAATGTCGGTGGCCTATTGGATAAATCAGAAGATCCATTATTCTTAAACATTTTTATCCATAAGCACGATATTATTTTATTAGCTGAAACCCACGTTGGGTATGACCACTGTGTTAACATATCAGGCTACCATTATTTTCTGATTTGTAGGGCCCAGTCTAAAAATAGACGATACTTCGGAGGTTTAGCCATTATATATAAATTTGAGCTGAAACCAGGTATCAAAATATTGCCTATTAAAAATTCAAACTTTCACTGGTTTATATTGAAGAAAAACTTCTTTAATCTCGAAAAAGACAGTTTAATTGATGTTTGTTGACAATCCCGCACCCATGACCAAGAAAGACATGGATGTAGCGTTGCTTGACAATTAGCAAAGAATTCTGCTTAAACCGGTGCTAGGTGCTGTCTTGAACTTACTATGAGGTATGAGCAAAGCTCATTGTTGAAGGCCTCATGGTGACTTCAAGATGAAGGACAACAATAAAAGCGTTGTTCCTTTGCTTGTTTTTTACCATGTATTTGTAGAGACTTACTCCATATCCTTTAATTCACCATATATGTCTGTATGGTATATGATCCACCAGAACAATCTGTAATCACCCAGTCTTTAGAAGAATCTGTTTTAGAAACTATAGATGAAGATATAGTAAAATTTAAATTATACGGTGACATTTTTAGTTCGCTTCAATGAAGTTGAAGGGGACTATTGGAGTACCCCCGGCGTCAGCGTCTACGTCTACGTCCGCGTCCGCATTTGGGCATATATCTCTGCAACTATGCATGGTAGGATCATCAAACTTTGTATGCAGGTGCATCTTGGGCTATCTCACAGCCTCCAAGAAAATTGGGTCTCTCTGACCTATATTTTCCGCTTGAACGACTTACATTCAAGTTTACGTCTGAGTTCAGATCTCAGTCACTATACATGGTAGGATCATGTAACCTTGCATATGTATGCATCTCTGATGGTAGGTCAGCATCCAGGCAAAATTAGGTCACTTTGACCGATATTTTCCGCTTGAATGACTAACATTAAAGTTTACGTCCGAGTTCAGATCTCAGTCACTATACATGGTAGGATCATGTAACCTTGCATATGCATGCATCTCTGATGGAAGGTCAGCATCCAGGCAAAATTAGGTCACTTTGACCTATATTTTACGCTTGATTGATTTACATTCAAGTTTTCGGACGAATTCAGATCTCAGTCACTATACATGGTAGGATCATGTAATCTTCCATATGCTTGCAACTCTGATGGTAGGTCAGCATCCAGGCAAAATTAGGTCACTTTGACCTATATTTTATGCTTGATTGATTTACATTCAAGTTTTCGGACGAGTTCAGATCTTAGTCACTATACATGGTAGGATCATGCAACCTTGCATATGCTTGCAAATCTGATTATGAATCAGCATCCAGGCAAAATAAGGACACTTTGACCTATATTTTACGCTTGATTGATTTACATTCAAGTTTTCTGACTAGTTCAGATCTCAGTCACTACACATGGTAGGATCATGTAACCTTGCATATGCATACATCTCTGATGGTTGGTCAGCATCCAGGCAAAATTAGGACACCTTGACCTATATTTTATGCTTGATTGATTTACATTCAAGTTTTAGGACGAGTTCAGATCTTAGTCACTATACATGGTACGGTCATGTAACCTGGCATATGCATATAACTCTGATGGTAGATCAGCATCCAGACAAAATTAGGTCACTTTGACCTATATTTTCGGCTTGATTGATTTACATCCAAGTTTTTGGACAAGTTCATATCTCAGTCTCTTTACATGGTAGGATCATGTAACCTTGCATAGGCATGCATCCCTGATGGTACATCAGCATCCAGGCAAAAGTAGGTCACTTTGACTATGTTTTACGCATGAGTGATTTATGTCCAAGTTTTCAGGCAAGTTCAGATCTCAGTCACTATACATGATAGGATTAATATGTAACCTTGCTTAGGCATGCAAATGTGATGTCAACATCCAGTCAAGATTTTGTTACAGCAGTGACAAAGTGCCATAACGAGGCGAACTCTGAATCGTTGATTACCTATGTTTTTATGTGGCGACTTTAATGCCAGAGTTGGAAGCAATAACGACTTTATTGCAGATGATAGTAATAGGTACAATCCTTAATATAATTGTTATACAGAAGACAGTGTTTGTAGTCGTAAGTCACAAGATACCTTGGTTGACGCTTGTGGTAACGAACTTCTAGAGATATGTATTGGAAATGCCTTAAGAATTTTAAACGGGAGGCTAACAGGTGACTCGTTTGGTAAGCTCTCATGCTTTACTCCTAACGGTTCAAGTACAGCCGACTATGCTATAGTATCAGAATCATTACCTAAACATATTAACTATTTTAGGGTATCTGAATTTATACCCATTTTATCCGATACACATTATAATATTTCATGGTCAATACATTCCAGTTTTCATGTATTATATAATGACAATAGCAATTGTATGCCTTTTCCAATTCAGTTTGTATGGAGTAACTCATCTAAATGTAAATTAGAAAATTTTATGTGTGGTTCACAATTCCAACAACAGGTCTCAGAGTTTATAAATTCAGATGCAAATTTAACAAGAGAGGGATTAAATAACCTTTCTTCCAGATTTGAGGAAATAATATTAAACACTGCTGCTTGCTGTTTAAAAAACACAACAAAAGAAAGAAAAGGGGTCTTTCAAATAAAAAATGGTTTGATTGTGACCTATGAAAACAAAGATCACATTTACTGAGTAAAGGGTAGCTTATGTCAAAAAATCCTATTGATAAGAATATATGAAATAGCTTTTTTAGGTTACGCAGGATCTACATGTATAATAAGAACCGAAAATTCAAAATGAAAAATTTTAGAAAAATATAATTTCACAGCTAGAAAATTTAGATGAATATAACCCAAAGGGTCATCGGGAACTTATTAACAATTATTAAAATTAAAAGATAAAAAAGATGACACCCACCTATATGCCTATAAATAAGGAAGACTTACTTAATCATTTTAAAAACTTAAATTCTACTTCTAAGAATTTTATTCCTCGTATTAATGAAATGTACACCTTACTTAATAATTTAGAAAAATCTAAGCTTAATTTTAATGAGCTTTACTTCAAAATAACTACTAAAGAAGTTGTGAAAGCAATTAAAAAACTTACGTCAAATAAATCAGGGGGCCTGCAACTAATAACTAATGATATGCTTAAAGTGGGAGAAAAACATCTCTCTGCAGCCCTTGCTCACTTATTTGATAAAATTCTAATATCTGGAATATATCCCTCAAACTGGAGCCATGGCTATATCACACCCATATTTAAATCAGGTGACAGATCTTCACCGATTAATTATAGAGGATTAGCTATTACAGGTAGTCTTAGTAAGTTATTAAATTCTGTACTTAATATAAGATTAGACAATTTTCTAATCAAAAATAATTTAATTAATAAATTTCAATTTGGCTTTGTGAAAAAGGCACAAACTACTGATCATATATTTATTTTAAAATCCATTATAGATAAATATTTCAACAAAAAAGAAAAACTATATGCCTGTTTTGTGGACTTCAAAAAGGCATTTGGTAAAGTAATAAATCCTGCAATTTACATAAAATTACTGAAATTAAATGTTGGTGGCCTTTTTTACAACCTGATAAAGGACATGTATAACCATTCCTCTCTACGAATAAGAATAGGTAATGATTTAACTGATTCGTTTAATTCTGAAGTGGGTGTACGTCAAGGGGATGTTCTCAGTCCCAATTTATTTAATATTTTTATGAATGATCTTCCTAGTTATCTAAGCAACTCCCAAGATCCTATCTACTTAAACAATAATAGAGTTGACTGTCTCTTATATGCTGATGACGTTGTCCTTCTATCTAACACCCCAGGTGGACTACAAGATAAGTTGTCTAGAAAAATTTTGTAATGACTGGTGTATGGAGGTAAATATATCTAAAACTAAATCCATGATTTTTAATAAGACTGGAAGATGCATTTAACATGATTTCTTCTTTGATGATCAAATTATAGATAGCACTAGTTCCTTTAAATTTTTAGGGCTCAATCTTTCATGCTCGGGCTCCTTTTCACAAGCAAAAAATGAACTTTATAAGAAAGCTGTAAAGCAGTTTATAACTAAAAGGTGATATTTTAGCCTTATTTCCTTCTCCTAAAACCTGTCTTCATATATTCGATCACACTGTAAAGCCAATTTTAACCTATGGCTCTGAGACTTGGGGTTGTTTTCTTCCTAAGAAGTTTATATGGAATTGGATATTTGACTACTCGAGATTACCACGACTCTCCCCAGTGACAAATTACATATACACTATTGTAAATATATTTTGGGGGTAAATAAGAAATGTTCAAACCTAGCAGTATTTAGTGAAATGGGTAGGTACCCCTTCATTCTTGATTGTTTTTTAAATACACTCAAATATTGGAAACGATTAGAATCAGATCCACCTCCTCTTGTTAAAGATGCATATATTGATAATAAAAGTTTATACTTGAAAGGAGGGGATTCGTGGTGTTCTGAAGTGATGGAAGTGATGAATATATTAGGTAATCAGATAGAATTTTGCAAATTGCTTATTAAATCACCAGAAATCTTTAAAGTAAGACTAAATGCAAAAATAAGAGATTTTTATATTGCTAAATGGAATTAGAGATGATATTTTAAATACTAATTCAGGAAAGTTGACTACATATTTTAAATTTAAATCCAATTTTGGATTTGAAAAATACTTAAATATAATTACAGAATATAAGTACAGACAAGTATTCACAAAATTTAGAATGAGTAATCATAGACTGAAAATTGAAACGGATAGATATGTTCGACCTTTAATTCCTTCAAATGAACGTTTGTGTGAAAAGTGTGATTTTGGAGAAGTAGAAGATGAAACTCATTTTCTTATAAGATGTACATATTTTAATAGTCAACGTGATAAAATTTTTAGTACTGTAGACACTACATGTCACAATTTTCAAAGTCTATCCTCAGTCAATAAACTAATTTGGCTACTAAATTCTGAAGATCGTCTTATCTTAAAGAGCATTTGTGAATTTCTTCTGGACAGTCACTGTATACTTGTACACTTATAAACTAATTTTAACTAGATTTTATACATTTAAAATTTTTGATTTCTCTTTTTACTTTTATCTCTACTAATTTATATGTCACACATGCCTCTCTGTGGGCCCCATCTATGGAAATAAAATATTTGTATTTGTATTTGTAATTAACTGAGTTATTCACTAATTTGAGCTGAATACTTAAAGAATTGTATATGGATTTTGATAAATTATGCTTCCCAGGAAACTGAAGGATTTTTTCATCCTTAGAGTAAATTTCGTTACATTTCAATAGAGACATATAATTAAAGAGATTGGCAACATTATGAATTCTCTTGAAATCGTGCCGCCATCGAGACTTCGATAAAACTTCCACTTCACAACAATAAATCACTAATACATTGTATCTTGATAAAACATGGAAATATCATAATAAAAGTATCTAAACTCTACCAACAAGGTAAAATACTTTCCACTTTTCATAACTAGGAAGTTGTAATCACGGAAATCAAAGAGGAGTTTCAAAAGTAAACATGGGACACAATGAGTCATCGTCGTTAGATTTCCACACAAAGTCTCTGCTTTCTTTGCCAATATCTTTTTTGTTTATTAAAATTTTTCATTCAAATTTTCTAAGCTATACTATAAAATTATTAAGGAGAACAGTTCACTTTTCGGTTTAGAAATATATTGACTAAATTAAAAGTAGTTTTAGAAGTTCTGGTGTGGCTGTATCATGTTTGTTGTGATTTACATGGGGTGATAGTAGAGTTGCCAATCTCTTTAATTATATGTCTCTGATTTCAACAAGTAAGTAGGTTGTTTCGTTGATTTTTTTTGTCACTATAGGTTAGAACCAAAGGCTTTATAAATAATGCACAGAATTTCACAAATTTGATATTTTCCGTAAGTTTAATATCTACTGTACTTGCAGTCTTAATGCTTTGAACATGTTGAAAAGAGGATCCCAAAGTGACATAATCTGTCGCCTTGAGATATATTTCCTAATTACCACAAGATGCTTATCCTTCTAAATATACGTCCTTGGTTTTATATGTGATTTGTTGAAATGGGTATCTCAGGGATGTATATAGGAGTTTCTGCAGTGATGTCACAGACTTCAAAATTTACCTTTGGTTGGCAAGAAATCATAGTCACTGATTATGGTCATAAAAATGTCATATTCAATTAACTAGTGAGAATTTATTGTTGGAGATAAATGGATAATTCTTTTTGATCTCTATCATGGAATTTTTACACTTTTACAGGATATAAAAATTTTTAGCTTTTTATTTTTATCCCCCCTGAAACGAAGTTTCGGGGGCATATAGTTATTGGTCTGTCTGTCTGTCTGTCCACAAAAAACTTTAACATTGGGTATATCTTTTGAATGGTAAATGATAGGGCTGTCATAGTTTGCATGTGTATTCGTTGTGGCAAGACCTTTCAAACGATACCAAAATTTTGGACCTCGTGACCTTGACCTTGACATGTGATGGACTTTTTGAAAAAAATAATAAATTTTAACTTTGGGTATATCTTTTGAATGGTAAGTGATATGGCTTTCATATTTTGCATGTGCATTCCTTGTGGCAAGACCTTTTAATTGGAACCAGAATAGTTGACCTTGTGACCTTGACCTTGGCCTGTGAACAACTGCATAAAAACTTAAACATAGAGTATATCTTTTGAATGGTAAATGATAGGGCTGTCATATTTTGCATGTGTATTCCTTGTGGCAAGACCTTTCAAACGATACCAAAATTTTGGACCTCGTGACCTTGACCTTGACATGTGATGGACTTTTTATACGACCGTGTCTGTGGACAGCATAACTTTGGTTCTAGCGGACGGATTGTTTTCAAATCTTAGTATGATGTTTCTTGGAACATTCTTGAGAAAC
>MJUU01005830.1:86616-104222 GCA_002080025.1 Modiolus philippinarum
TATGAATCTAGGAATTATTGGGTAGTTTTAGTGGAAAAATGGATGGATGGCAGTGTTAATGAAATTGGTTAGATAAATGGTTTGTAGTTTCAAACTTGTCCGTCATTCAGTGCTTCCAGGTTCTCACAAATGGACAAAGCCTGCAATGGACCGATTCAGAAATTCAACTTCCGTCCTCATAAACGGCATTGCGCAAACTCAGAGTCTTCATAAAATATGTTTTCACAAATCAGAAACGATCAGAACAATGACATTTCTGAATCTGTCCATTCAGATCAACTTATTGTTCTAGTACACAAATCAGAAACGACCAGAACAATGACATTTCTGAATCTGTCCATTCAGATCAACTTATTGTTCTAGAACACAAATCAGAAACGACCAGAACAATGACATTTCTGAATCTGTCCATTCAGATCAACTTATTGTTCTAGTACACAAATCAGAAACGACCAGAACAATGACATTTCTGAATCTGTCCATTCAGATCAACTTATTGTTAAAGTACACAAATCAGAAACGACCAGAACAATGACATTTCTGAATCTGTCCATTCAGATCAACTTATTGTTCAAGTACACAAATCAGAAACGACCAGAACAATGACATTTCTGAATCTGTCCATTCAGATCAACTTATTGTTCAAATACACAAATCAGAAACGACCAGAACAATGACATTTCTGAATCTGTCCATTCAGATCAACTTATTGTTCAAGTACAGAATTAGAAAAAAATTAAACAAGATTATGTATATGTACTAAATGAATCCAATATACATGTAGTTTTCCCTTGGCAATTAAAGTTTTGTAGATATTTTGTCTGCTGAGTGCATTTCTGTCATTCTATCACATCTAGCTTGAAATGAATTTTGATTGACTTCTAAATTTGCGCCTTCAAATTGCTGTAAATTCATTCTTTCTATTTTTATTATTTACAGAGGCCTGGTTATACACTAGAAGAACTTTTCCATCTAGCCAGAAGTACAAACAACCAACAGAGAACACTAGCTCTACAGACCCTGTCAAATATTCTAAAAAAGGTCAGAAATGGAGACCTGGAAGCTCTGGTACAATCACCTGTCCTGCCAGCTCTGATTGATGCTGGAGTTATGTTCCTGTTAAGATGGGCTCTAGACGACACAGTGGAAATGGTAGTGTCAGCAACTGTTTCAGCATTATGTAATCTATTGGTCAGTGATGCTGATGAGGTCAGTTTACTTTGCTTTTGAAAGTAAGAAACTCATATAAAAAGTCATTACTTCTATGCATGTCAGTCATGATTTTATTCGGGAAAAAAATTTCGACATTTTTATTTCTCTTGCGACATTCTTTCATTTGGCTTTTGCCATTGACCTTGTTGTTTTTGGTCCAATGACCTTTTAAAGTTTTTGTGATTGAAATTAGTTTCTTATTTGTCATGCAACTGATAGGTCAAATGTGGATGGACTTGACATCAATTGAGTACTCACTCTTGTTCATAGTGGAGTAATAATGGTGGCAAACCAAACAAACAAATAAAAATGAACTATTAAGTGTCAAATAGAAAAAACAAAATTAGTTCACTTGGATGTAGAGCAATAAAAAGCAAAAAACAAAAAAAAAAACTACAAAAAATGCTTTGTATATGATTACAATTTTGCTTTGATAAGGAAAATTAGGTTGTATCTTTGAGTATACAACAAAAAAGGGCTAGTCATTTTGGCTTATGTGAAAAATAAGCATTTTGAAATGTTTAGATATTGATCTTTGCAATGCATGTACATTGATATGAATATTTGAATGTAAAACAATTCTTAGTTTTAAAAATTAAATATTTCTCCTCTCATCATTACAGAATTCTCTAGACAAAGTGTTCTCCTGGAATCAAGGTCATACTGCACCACGGCATCAGCCAAGGTCAGAGGAAGATGATAACATGAAAAATCCATTAAATACTGATGAAACTCCACAGGAAACTGATGCTGATGTGTTGAAAAAAGATGTTATTTTGGTAATTTTATGTATAAAATAAACCATATGACGAGAGGAATGGGGTGGGGTTAAAGGGCAAGAAGGATCCTTTTCATACACTTACCAATATATTTTCAAAGTTTAATTATTATACCCCCACTCCGAAGGAGAAGGGGTATACTGTTTTACCTGTGTCTGTCATTCCGTCATTCCGTCCGTCACAACTTTCATCAAGCTTTTTCTCTGCAATGGATAATGATACAAACTTGAAATTTTGTCAGAAGCCTTATATAGTTATACCATAATATGGGATGCATTTTCAGACCTGTGGGATTACTACTTCCTGTTTACCAACATAGCCAATTTTTCAAAATTCCGTCCGTCCATCCGTCACAACTTTCGTCCAGCTTTTCTCTGCAATGGTAAATGATACAAACTTGAAATTTTGTCAGAAGCTTTGTATGGTCATGCCATATTGTGGGATGCATTTTCAGACATGTGAGGTTACTACTTCCTGTTTACCGACTTGGTCAATTACCAGGCTTTTCATAACACAAATGAAACTACAATTAAATTATTGGAATTCTACCTAGCAACCATACCTTTTTAAACAAATATTGATGAAGACAGTAATTATCAATAATGGAATTGCAAAAATATTTGATTCCAATTTTGGTACATTTCCTTAAACTATTCAAGATCTGTTATTTTTTGGAATTCTGCATAGCAGCCATAACATTTTAAATGCATTCTGGTGAAAACAGTCATTTTCAATACCTGAATTCCAAAAATATTGGATTTCAGTTCTCTTCAAGACCTGTTAATTCTTAGATATTTAGATATTTATAATTTGTTTATTGCTTACACAAATATTACAGTTACAATGCTTCTTAATGTGTGTGTACCAAAGATCATTTCATTAATATTACTAATTTGTTTCAATACACATTTACAAAATTTCAACACTTTCTATATGGTAACAATAAATTTTCATTTAGTTTACAGCATAAATACCTGTAACTCTAATTAAACTAATTCACCAAAAAACCTATACTATCTTCTTTTTATTCTGTGTTTTACAAGTTCATACATTAAATGTATCTAACTGAATAAGGGCAAATATATATGTTAATATAATGCCTAATTATAACAACATGTAAGTAAGTGCAGGCGAGACACCAGGTTCCAAGGAACCTTTACGAATTTTTCTGATCCCTTTGTTCAAGTTTAAATGTACATGTAGTTCAACCTCAATAGCTCGAACACTCCTCTAACACCTCTTGAGTGTTGGAGCCTTCAAAATTTTTACATTTATGCACCATGCCTCCTCAATTAAAAAACCCGTGTTATGGTAATTCTCTTCCACACCCACTACATTTATTTCATGCCATATTTTTCACTTCAATAAGTTTAAAATATAAAGTTAGAATTTTTAAATTTAGTTGTTTTACAAATGAGATTAGATGAATTTAGATACAAAGGGTAACAGGAAACTCCTACAATGGCTGAAAAATACAGAAACATGCCACAATCTACCAAGGAATCGAATAAGAAAAAAACAAATAACAGTCAAAGGACAAGGGTAAACAACAGTAGGAACTACATGTAGATTAAGGATGGTCACTCCTCATGTTTTTGAAACTGTCTCTGACTTTCGGAATTCTCTTATTTTATCCATTATGATGCATTAGAAAATTTTGCACACTGACAACCACTTTTCTTTTTAAAATATGATAGTATACATCTTCAATATACATCTGACAAAATTTGATGAAATTCTTGATATTCCTTCATCACATTTCAAAGGTTGATCATCTTAACGCAAAGTGAATGAAAAGTCTAGAGAAGTTTGGTTTCCTGCCAAAATTTCAGACGTTTAAATATCAAAAACGGCCACAGTGACCTATCAATATTTTTTGCTTAAAATGATGTATGATCCATATTCTTATAAATAAAAATAATAATTTTAAATCCTTGATATAATAAACTTGAGGAGTGACCATCCTTAAACATGTATTCATCTTTTTTATCAAATAATTAAGCTTATAAAATTATATTATGAATTTTACAATTTTAAGATTTATTGTTAATTCTAATATGGGGGTAATCATGCTTTCTGAAAGTTGAAAAATTCTGCCAGTCATTTGGTCTGACAAGCAAGAAAAATTGCTGGACCGAAAGTGAACTTGCCGGACCATTATGAGGAAAATCCGGAAAAAAATTGTGATTTCTCCATTCCGGTTCTGATGTTTAAAATCAGAAGTCAGCCATTAGCAATTTCATAGTCAAAATTGGATAAAGCTTACATATTCTAAAGCAAAAATTTAATAAAGAAAGCAAGCAATGTTATAGTTTAAAGACCGGTTGAAACATTTTCTATTGACATGCAGATAAACAGAGGCAACAATCAATCTTTTGCCAGTCTTCTGGTCCGACACGGATAATAATTCCCCGGTCCAGACTCAAAAATGCCGGTCAGGACTGACAGACCGGCACATTTCCGAAAGCCTGGGTAATGATTTAGCTATGTAAATAGATCCATGGTATTATACCAATATAACATATAGTATTACACTTTAATAGAACACCTTTAGCTCAAAGCATAATTCCCTTATTCTTGTTGTTTTCGCTTATTTTACCCCTCGCTAACACTTGGAATAAAATAATAGCGAAAACAATTCGAACCCATGTTGAAATGCCCACAATCCATTGCAGCCATGAATTATTTCTCAAACAAATACTGAGGATTCCAAATATGATAAGAAAATAGTGGTTTATCAATCTTGTTTTAATGAAAGTTGAGGTCAAAATTTAAACAATATTGTGTTTATTCAAGAAAAAAACAAGTTCTGCTTTTTAAAAATGTGGAGAAAGTGTTCTCAAAGCATTCACTTTAAAAAAAAAAAACAAAAAAAAACAGAAAAATAAAGCAAAGTTTTAAAGATTTACTGAAAAAAGGCTTGAAAAGAAGCATCTATCACAGCAAAAAGTGACTTAAAATGTCCCATTTTAAATCAAAGTTTTCAGTATTTTTAAAGACTTCTCATATTGTTAATTTAATGTTTTGCAGGGTCTTTATTTATTTTTTGTGTTCTAGTATATAAAGGGCAGTTATGAAGGGACATTTTTTACCCTTTTGTATATACACATGTTGCAAAGTTTTAGATTTGCATTTGTCTTATTCTTAAAAACTCTTATGATGTACATGTATACATATAAGAAGTCATTTATCACAGCAAGAGCTTCACTTTCAAAAGTTCTAAATACATGTACATTTAACTTCAATACATGTAGATACGTTTTGTGTTTGTAATGACCTTCTAATTTTTTCATCATCTCTGAATATGACCTGTGAATCTGAGTACATGAGACTTTTTGAATTCAACATACAATTACAATTGCAAGATATTTTCTGCCAGAATTTTATGTCTGAGGTCTGTCATATTCAATATTTTGTGCTGTCATAATTTTTGCATTTATTTTATGGAATAATTAAAAGACCATGTCCATATTCAGGTAAGACTTTTCTGCATCTCCACTTGTATTCATATATGTACAGGTTTATTCAAATTTACTAATTAATGGGTGATTTAATTTCAGTGTTTGGTAACAAGAATGAATTTCTTACCAAGACTACGATACATAATGGCAAAGACAAGACCACAAGCACCAACTATTATCAACATCCTGAAGATACTGTGTAGAGTGACTCATCATTCTCCTAAAGTGGCTTATAATGTAAGGTTTAACATCAAGCATATATATCCCCTTGTCCAACAGAGTTGAGGTAGGGATATAGCATTTGACCTGTTAATTTGTTTGTGGATTCATCTGCTTGTAGCCTTTTATTTGATTTATCAAATAATAAGTGGGAGATAATCAGTTTTTGACTATACTTTATAAGTCATTGCAAAAAAAAAAAATAAACATGAAGTAATATACAAGTTGCATTTGCTTTTTTTAAGTACAAAATGAGAAAAAGTTTCATATGGGACCTATTTGGTGACTGTATACCCATTGAAGTATATGGTGATGGCTGCCGAAAGGAACTGCATAGAAATATGAGAAATCAGACGAGACACTTGATCTTATTTCTCATAAGATTGAGTTCATTTTGGCACTGACCATATTCTACAGTCAGTGGAAGTAATTATTAACCACCCTGATATTTCTCCTTTATCACTCTGATATAGGGGGGTATACTGTTTTACCCCTGTCCGTCCGTCAATCCGTCACTCCATCAGTCCGTCCATCTGTCACACATATTTCCGCTGCATTTTTCTCAGCAACCATGCATGACAGCCACTGGATATTCTATATGGTGCTTCAGTATGGGGTCCTATACTGCGCCTCCTCTTTTCGACCATATCGATTTACTACTTCCTGTTTACCGACTTTGTGCCTTTTTCACTTGCTTTTTAAAAATTGTGACTTTTTCGTTGCATTTTTCTCAGCAACTACACATGACGGCCACTTGATATTTGGTATGGTGCCTCAGTATGGGGTCCTATACTGTGCCTTCCCTTTTCTTCCATACCAAATCACTAATTCCTGTTTAATGACTTTGTTATTTTTTTACTCGCTTTTTCAAAATTGTGACTTTTTCGTCACATTTTTCTCAGCAACCACACATGACAGCCACTTGATATTTGGTATGGTGCTTCAGTATGGGTCCTATACTTTGCCTCTCCTTTTCTTCCATATTGAATTTCTTCTTCCTGTTTACGGACTCTGTGCCTTTCTACTTCCATTTTCAAAATTGTGACTTTTTCGTCTCATTTTTCTCAGCTTCCACACATGACAGTCACTTGATATTTTGCATAATGCTTCAATATGAGGTCATTTACTGCCTCTCCCCTTTTCAGCCAAATCAAATCACCACTTCCTGTTTATCTACTCTGTATGTTTTTACTCTTATTTCCCAAATTAGAATTTTTGTGTCACACTTTTCTCAGCAACTACTTGATATTTGGCATGGAGCGTAAGTATTGGGTACATAACTGTGTCTCCTCTTTTCCGCCATATTGATATATACTACTTCCTGTTTACGACTTATTGCCTTTCTGTCTTTCTGTCCATCTTTCACACATTATTTTCATCTCATTTTTCTCTACAATTGTGTCAGTTCTTGTATTGTGTCCACACTTTTGCCGTGTCCACATCTGTATTGGGTCCAGACACACTTAAATTTGCACTTGCCATATTGATTCAGAGCTCAATGTGCAGGGGTATAACTGGCTGCCATTCGGCGACAGCTCTTGTCTCTTTGATCTTAAAAATCAAAAATCAAAATTTGATATTCTTTTATTTACATGTCAAACATGCATGATACCTCAATAAAAAAATTAAATCTTTATCTATAAAGACAAAAACGAACTTTCAAATGTCAAAAAATTACTACTGGGGGTTCGTCATATTTTCAAAGGTAGCGACACTATCAATACTACAACATCTTATTACCGTTGATCATGTATACTGCAGAAACGTGACACGAACAATTATCATAAAAATTACATTGTGTTACCAGCCGAGATTCATAATCGCCTAATAGTTTCGTTGTACTGCATGGGCAGGATTTCTGATTTTTCAAAAATCACCTATCTGTATTATGTCATCAACGAAAAATTTTGCTTATTTCAAACATCTGCACAGGTGATCTTTTTATTATTGTTTTCGTTCTCAAATTAATAAGGAAATAGAAAATCTGAAAATGATCGTCTTGATATCTGCTTTTAGTGCTTTTTTGTTTTTTGTGTTTTTTTTTTGCTTCTCCATCATTTTTCTTGTGCAATTAATCTGAGATATAAAAGATAGGTAATCAACGATTACAAAGTTCACCTCATTATGGTACGTTGTTGCAGCAACCAAATTTTGCCTGGATGCTGACATACAATCAAAATTGCATGCATATGCAAGGTTACCTGAACCAACAATGCACAGTTACTGAGCTATGAACTCGGTTATATACATTAATGTAAGTCATTCAAGCATAAAATGTAGGTTTAAGTGACCTAATTTTGTCTGGATGCTGAGCTACCATCACAGATGCTTGCACATGCACATGCAAGAGATCTGATCCTTGTCATGAACTTGAATTTAAGTCACTAAAGCAGAAAATGTAGGTCAAAGTGACCCAATTTTGCCTGGATGCTGACCTACCATACAGTGTACAGTGATTGAGATATCAACTTGGATGTAAACTCGAATATAAGTCAGTCAAGCGGAAAATGTAGGTCAAAGTGACCTAGTTTTGCCTGGATGCTGACTTACCTTGAGAGATGCATGCATGTGCAAGGTTAGATGATCCTATCATGTACAGTGACAGAGATCTGAACTCGTCCTAAACTTGATTGTAAGTCAGTCAAGCGGATAATGTAGGTCAAGGTGACCTAATTTTGCCTGGATGCTGACCTACTATCAGAGATGCATGCATGTGCAAGGTTAGATGATCCTACTGTGTACAGTGACCGAGATCTGAACTCGGACATAAACTTGAATGTAAGTCACTCAAGTGGAAAATGTAGGTCAAAGTGACCTAATTTTACCTGGATGCTGA
Organism: Modiolus philippinarum; assembly: GCA_002080025.1. Lineage (NCBI taxonomy): Eukaryota > Metazoa > Mollusca > Bivalvia > Mytilida > Modiolidae > Modiolus > Modiolus philippinarum. The sequence goes on from MJUU01005830.1 coordinate 95,124, forward strand.
CCTACCATCAGAGATGCATGCATGGGCAAGGTTGAATGATTGTACCATGTACAGTGACCGAGATCTAAACTCGGACATAAACTTGAATGTAAGTCAGTCAAGCAGAAAATGTAGGTCAAGGTGACCTAATTTTGCCTGGATGCTGACCTACCATCAGAGATGCATGCATGTGCAAGGTTAGATGATCCTACCATGTACAGTGACCGAGATCTGAACTCAGACGTAAACTTGAATGTAAGTCACTCAAGCAGAAAATGTAGGTCAAAGTGACTTAATTTTGCCTGGATGCTGACCTACCATCAGAGATGCATGCACATGCACAGTTAGATTATCATACTATGTATAGTTACTGAGATATCAACTTGGATGTAAATTTAAATGCAAGCCACTCAAGCGGAAAATATAGGTTAGAGAGACCTAATTTTCTTTGAGGCTGTGAGATAGCCCAAGATGCACCTGCATGCAAAGTTTGATGACCCTACCCTGCATAGTTACCAAGATATATACCCAAATGTGGACGCGGACAAAGACATGGACGCGGACGAGGACGCCGGGGGTACTCCAATAGTCTCCCTCAACTTCGTTGAGACGAACTAAAAACTTCTTTCCTAAATGAAATAATCCATGCTATTGGCGATATATGGAGTATATAAATCCTGCAAGCAGAATAATACTTATTGTATTTCTAAACTGGCTCTATTGAGATTTGCATTTTTTTTTAAACCTTTACATAAGCACATGAGTTTATTTTAAATTTGGATCCAAAATTCGAAGGGTCCAGTGAGAGGGGAGTTCCAGGCATTTTTCATACATTTTCCTCAATTTTTGCTTCAGTTATAAATTTCACAATATATTTTTCGAAACAGGTGATGTTTCAATCAAATATCAGTACTGTTTGGGTAAAAAGTCAAGTTCGAAATCAAGGATAACCAGCTTGTTGAGTTTGATATACATAAATAAACATGTAATTCTTAATCTAAAAAAGTCACATTCCTACAAGTCAATACGTATGCTATGATATTGTCTTGCGCATATTTTTTCTTCACACGTATGACACAGGTTATATATATATATATATATCCTGCCTCTAGTAAATTCCTAAGATTGGTCAAAAGACGTCAGGTCAAAAGACGTCACGTGCCGACCGTGTATATTCCATATCGGGTGACTGATTAATATACGGCTAGTGGCCGCCATTACGCGACGTCACTATGCGTCTTTAAACAGGTTTTTTGATAATTTAATGGACTCTCGGCAGGATATAAACATTACACAGTATGCAAGTGACCTAATATGGTATATTATAGATTACACAGTCTGTAAGTGACCTAATATGGTATATACACGGTCAGTAAATTGAATATTGGGCTCGAGCTATGCTCTCGCCCAATATGAAATTTACTGACCGTGTATATACCATATTAGGTCACTTACAGACTGTGTAATCTATAATATTCTCTCTGATTACCTGGAGAAGGTTGTATATTGTAACACAGTCGTTAAACATTCTTTCTGTGCATATTTCATTTTCGTCTCAATATACGCAAGTGTCACTCTGTCCAGGGCAGAGCTGTCGGCTTATACACATTACACAACAATTTATGAATTTTAACAATTTATGAATTCTAAGGCAATTATTCACATGTCGTGTTCTAACTTGACAACCCTATGGCTAGTTCACTTCAAACTTTGTACAGGTATTGGATATGATGGTTTCATGGTCTGTATATACTTTTCATGAAATTTCAATTTTTCTTGGAAGAGTTATGGGACTTTATTTTTCAAATTTAAGGCAATTTTATACATAATGCACTCTAACTGATTAATAGTGTGATCAGCTCACTTCAAACTTTGCAGATTGATTTATTAAAGAGATATCATGCTTAATTGGGCAGTTATAGGTGTATTCTAAATTGAGAACCACATTCTTTAATCACTTAAAGTTTTCAAGGGGTGACGACGGGCATATCATGCGACTTGGCGCAGCTGTTTATTAGAACTTATGCAATCAAAACACAATTTTCATGATAGAAATACCTTTGAAATTCTATCAGGTGCAAATATTCTAAAGTCACGTGCGGTGATTATTACCTGTATAACGTGGCGTGTGCCACACCAGAGACATATAATTAAAGAGATTGGCAACATGACAAATTCTCGTGAAATCGCGCCGCCATCGAGACTTCGATAAAACTTCCACTTCACAAAAATTAATCACAGATATATCAATAATATATGAAAATATCATAAGAAAGCTATCTAAACTCCACAAACAAAGTAAAATACTTTCCAGTTTTCATAACTAGAAAGTTGTGATCACGGAAATAAAAGAGGAGTTTCAAAAGTAAACAAGGCACACCACGATGTTCATCGTCAGATTTCCACACGAAGGCTCTGCCTTATTTGCCAATATCTTTTTTGTTAATGAATATTTTTAAATCAAATTTTCCAAACTATACTATAAAATAATTAAGGAAAATAATTCTTTTTTCGGTTTAGAAATATGTCAACTAAATTAAAAGTAGTTCAAGAAGTTCTGATGTGGCCGTACTATGTTCGTTGTGATTAACATAGGATGATAGTAGAGTTGCCAATCTCTGTAATTATATGTCTCTGGCCACACCTAGCACAGGTGAAGTTAAGTTTTGGTGGCAATAAACATACCACAATAAACATCGTTACCAGGTGACCAAGGATAATGTAGTATATGAAGACTGTGTACTGTACAAAATTTCACTGATAATAAAAACATGTGTGTGGCATATGATTACGAAGAAAAAAATTGAAACATGGAAATTACATTTCTTTATTCAGAATTATGTTTATAACGTCTCTGATTTATTGAAAATTTCTTGATTTATTATTTCTTTGCTAATTACTCGTGGAAAAAAGTTTTTTGAGGACTGAAGAATTTTTTATCTTTATGTACACGTTTTGATACTGGGAGTGTTGTGCTAGTGGAAATAAGAGAAACCGCTTGTGAAAGCTGTGAGTGATGATAATGTATGGAATTTAAGTTCTAATGAAAACGACAAGTTTTTATTATACATTTTAAAAAATTTATAAGAAATACAGAATTCGGACAATTTATTGTTTTTTCCTAACTCCTTGTTTTGATAGCGTACATTGTAGTTTTTTCTTCAATATGGTATGTGGATATCGAGTATTGACCAATCAAATCATAATAAATAAGGCACCGGAAGCTAATATAAGGTACAGGAAGAAGTCAATACGTCAGCCCCAGCTTGCTAAAATTTTGAAACAAAAACACGAATTATTCAGTAACCACTCAATACTTAGCAACTAATATGGCAATAACGTTTTGAAATACACGTTTGAATAATATATCAAATTAAAATTTTTGAGTGAACTTTCCCTTTAATGACTGATATTGTCAGTATCTCCGTACTGACCTGATACAGGAAAATAGCAGGCAATGACGTCACAAATATGATGTCATGATTCTTATGACGTTGCAGATAAAAATAACAATGGTAGTTTTGAAGGTCTCTACAGAAAATATCACTGGTATTACAGCTCGTCCTATCGGACTGGCTGTGATACGGTGATATTTTCTGTCTCTACCAGCAAAACAACCATTATTCTATATATATACTTCATATAATAATAAACATTTTAAAAAATTATTAGAAGGCCATTCCTCAAGCAATTTCAATAAAATTTCACCAATAAACAGATGATCAAACATTATTGTATTGTTTATTTGGAGAGAATTGTTTGCATTACATTGTAAAAGTAATATTGATTTAAAAGTAGGGTTTTGGTGTTACAATGGAACTTCAATGGCTTGTCAAGGGACAGTTGAAAACAGTTCAAGCCAACTTGGTGTTCGAGATATCGAGGTCGAACTATATTTCAACCGCAAAAGTGGTTCGAGGCATCCATGGTGTTCGAGTTATTGCATTTCGAGCCACTAAGTTCTACTATAATATATTTCTCACTCACAAACAACAGTAAAAAAAAAACCAGCAACTAAGAAAATTATGCACAAATAAACAAAGAAACTATGTTTGAAACATTGAAACTTTTGAAACTTTTTATTTCACTAAAGGCCCCACAAGAGGCATAATAGTACAACATTACACATGTAAAATATGGAACAAACATATATACATATAAGAATTAGTTTATGCAGATGGGAGTAGATAATGCAAATTACTAGTTATCCCCGCACTTTCGAAGAAAGTTTGGGGATATTGTAATACCCTCCGTCTGTCCGTCCGTCAGTCCGTCCGTCCGTCCGTCCGTCCGTCACACTTTTCTTGTGACTCAAACTCCTCCTACATTTTTGGATTTAGGGATTTAATTTTGTTGTAGAATTGTTGCATATAGTGTGCAGATGCNATTTGAACGCGGATTTTGTTACCGTTGTATTTATTTTTTGGGGACAATAAATACAGGCCAGCGGCCAGGTTTTTGCCCATGCGGCGGTATCTGAGAACCAGATAATTAATTTTACATGGCCTAACAATAATGACTATCAATAGGTAGATTTCAAATAATGAAAAAAATATGCCAAGGGTGTATAACAACTGTTTTCTGTGTCAAACAGGGAGTGCGGGGATAGCTGTCGTTTCCGACAACATCTAGTTTTTATTGGAGTTATTGGACTTGAGTTATTGGACTTAGACTATTTTCAGCTAAAACAGCAAGTATCATCTTGTCACTGCAACTCCTCTGAAACTGCTTTATGGAGTGCTTTCACATTTGGTAGGATTTTGGTCATGATGTGTAGATGTGCATACTATACCGCTATATTGATTGGATAATTTTTGTGGGAGTTATGGGACTTAGACTATTTTCAATTAAAATACCAAAGTATCATCTTGTCACTGCAACTCCTCTGAAACTGCTCAATGGATTGCTTTCATATTTGGTAGGATTGTTGGTCATGATGTATAGATGTGCATACTGTACTGCCTTATTGATCAGATTATTTTTATTGGAGTTATTGGACTTGAGTTATTGGACTTAGACTATTTTCAGCTAAAACAGCAAGTATCATCTTGTCACTGCAACTCCTCTGAAACTGCTTAATGGAGTGCTTTAATATTTGGTAGGATTGTTGGTCATGATGTGTAGATGTGCATACTCTACTGCCTTATTGATCGGATTATTTTTATGGGAGTTATTGGACTTAGACTATTTTCAGCTAAAACATCAAGTATCATCTTGTCACTGCAACTCTAATGGATTGCGTTCATATTTGGTAGGATTGTTGGTCATGATGTGTAGATGTGCGTACTATACTGCCTTATTGATCGGAATATTTTTTTGAGTTATTTGAATTAGACTATTTTCAGCTAAAACATCAAGTATCATCTTGTCACTGCAACTCTTCTGAAACCGCTTAATGGATTGCTTTCATATTTTGTAGGATTGTTGATCATGATGTGTAGATGTGCATACTATACTGCCTTATTGATCAGATTATCTTTATGGGAGTTATTGAACTTAGACTATTTTCAGCAAGTATCATCTTGTCCGGGGTTATTTCCCTTTAAAATCTGTTTTCAAATCTTCTTTGGTTTACTTTTCTCTTTTAAGTTTTAGAGTAATTCCCTGCTATCACTTTATTAAAAACAATTATTTGTTACATAATTAAGAGCAAAAAAAAGTGTTTTTGTACAAATTTTTGCAATTTTTTGCAAAAATACTTCAATAATCTTTACTTATTTCACATTGTAATAATTTTTGTATATAAATGTATATTGTGTCCTACATTGGTAAATGTTTGTCTACAATCTAAGTATCTTTCCTAGATACTGTAGTTGTAGTTTTTCATCTTCATAGTCAGAATGGACTCTATTACTAACCTGGTTATGCCATGGTGAGTATTTGCCATCACTGTGTCTCGGGTCTGTCAGTCATTCACTTTTCATTTAAACATCTTCTTTGAAACTGCTGGGCCAATTGGAACCAAACTTGGTCACAATAGTTCTTAGGTTGTCCCCTTTAAAAATGTGTCCGGCAAGTCAACACGCCATCCAAGATGGCTGCCAGTTGGATCTTTGTCGAAAAATGGACCCTATATTCCAAGATCTCTGAAACTACTGGGCCAATTGTAATTAAACTTGGTCACAATGGTCCTTATAGGTGGTTCTTTTTAAAAGAAATGTCTGGCAAGTCCTTATCATATCCTAGATGGCCGCCAGCGGGCAACACAGTTTTAACATTGGACCTTATGGGAAAGCATTCAAAGATCTTCTTCTCTGAAACCACTGCGATTGGAACCAAACATGGTCACAATAGTCCTTGGGTGGTCCCCTTTAAAAATTGTGTCCGGCAAGTCCGCACATCATCCAAGATGGCCGCATGTGGGGACCTTTGTCAAACTTGGACAATATTGCAAAAATCTCCTTTGAAAATACTGGGCCAATTGGAACCAAACTTAGTCACAATGGTCCTTAAGTTGGCCCCTTTTAAAAATGTTTTCGGCAAGTCCATATCATATTCAAGATGGCCACCAGTGGGGAACATGGTTTTAACATTTGATCCTATAGGAAACATATTCAAAGATGTTCTCCTCTGAAAGTACATGGCCAATTGGAACCATACTTGATCACAATGGTCCTTAGTAGGTTCCCTTCATAAAATGTGTCCAGTATGTCTCCATAGCATCCAAGATGGCAGTCAGCGGTGAACATTGTTTAACCTTGGACCCCATGGGAAATCATTCAAAGATGTTAACTGAAAATACTAGGCCAATTAGAACCAAAGAGAGGCACAATGATGCTTAGATGGTCTTCTTCAAGAAAGTGACAGTCAGTCTATTGCGCATCAAAAATAGCTGCCAATGGGGAGCATAGTTTAATTTTGGATCATATAGCATTGTCTATCAACAGACTTGAAATTGAAACCCTTAAACATTTGGATTATTTTGACTAATTGTGTCTGCCATGGCCCAGGTAAGCAATACAGGCTCTTGAGAGCCTCTTTTCATGTGTAATATTGCTTATAGGAATAATGCAGGATTTTCTGATATGTGGGGGCGTGGGGTATGTGAGCTTGCTCACTAAGGTTCTTTAATTATATATATGAACTGGTATAAATTTATATCTTTCAGAACAGAAAAAAGTACAGTTAAACAAATAGTGAAACTCATCACCTATTTCTTCTTTTTACATAAATCACAAATTCGCTCAGATCTATCTATACTAAAAAATCTACCAGCCTCAATTGGCAATTTATGACTACCACATCTAAACTTGATAAGACTATATAATAAATCTGGTGGAAGAACAGACAGATGTTTGATTCATCACCAATTACTTCATGCTTTCTGATTATCTCCCCCTTATTTTATCATAAATTAAAAAGTGCACATATTTTGTGAAATACTGCTATATTTAATAAAAGTATAATATAACAATATTACATTAATTGTAAAGCTTTAAATATTTTAAAATAATATTCATTTTCATATAAAACTAGATCATACATGTGATAGCTCCCGGATCCTGCGGGAGTCTCCCGTTTTTAAGACCTGAAATTTGTCTTCACGGATTTGGCTGTAAAACTCCCGTATTTCAGTTGTTGAAAATAATGTGAAAAGTAAATTGTTGTGTACCCTATAGTGCCTGTCAATCAGTTGCGCTTGGTTGATTTCACATTGAATTTCAAGGTAATTAATGATATTTTGTTGTTTTAGATAATCACAGGTGTCATTTAATTATTGTCATTTTGTTTTACGAGTCACCATGTTTACATAAGTCAAAGTGCCATGTGAAAGCCCAGTTAAGGAATTTATGACATGTAATACACATATATTAAACAATAAACTGATTGTTTAATGTTATAAGCCCTGGTAGTCACAATTTCAAGAAGTAAAACGGATAAACCAGGTCAAAACTTTGAATGGTTCAATTAGGCAATTGATGTCCAGAGTTATTTCCCCTTATAGTGTGTAAAACATAGACCAAAAAAACTTTCCGGTGTTACCTTTACCAATTCTTCAGAAATGAAAAGTTACATCACTTTTAAGAATTTTTATTGGATTTTATTATATATTGTTTAAATATTTGCAAATTTAAAAATATTAGTATACTCAATGAAATAATATTAAAAACATTTATATAAAATAATCCCAATGAGGTTTTATTTCAAACCTTCTCTAAATAGGATTGTGATATCATCGCTGAACTTGCTGATCTGGTTAATGCAAAAGGGAAGGAGAAAGGGTTGAAACTATACATCTCTCTCCATGGAGAACTGGTATTGCATTTGATAAGCAGTTGACTAATAACCCTAGTGAATCATAAAAATATGGTTCATGTTTGATCTGTTTCATTTTGTGTACTCATATAACACACTATTAGAACCATCGAAGAGTAAAAATCGTCCGCTAAAATTGACCTGAAAAAATCTCCCTCATTGACCTCCCAATCTCCTGGTTTTTGGAGGGAGATCTCCTGCATTTGCATCCTGACCTTATCACATGTATGCTAGATGTTGTCGGAAATGACAGCTATCCCTGCACTCCCTGTTTGACACAGAAAACAGTTGTTATACATCCTTGGCATAATTTTTTTCATTATCTTTGAAATTTACCTATTGATAGTCATTATTGTTACTAAAAGAATTCTAGGATATATGGTTGCTAAGTAGAATTCCAAAAAATAAGTGGTCTTTGAGACTTTCAGGAAATTAACCAAGATTGGAATAAATATTTTTGAAATCCAGTTGATGAAAATGTTTTTCCTAAACTAAATAAACAATTTAAGTATGGTTGCTAGGTAGAATTAAAAAAAATAAGTTGTCTTGGAGACTTTCAGGAAATTTACCAAAATTGGAATCAAATATTTTTGAAATCCAACTTATGAAAATGTTTGTCCTAAACTACACAAACATTTTAAGTATGGTTGCTAGGTAGAATTCCAAATAAGTGGTCTTTGAGACTTTCAGGAAATTTACCAAAAATAGAGTCAAATATTTTTGAAATCCAATTGATGAAAATGTTTGTCCTAAACTGCACAAACATTTTAAGTATGGTTGCTAGGTAGAATTCCAAAAAATAAGTGGTCTTTGAGACTTTCAGGAAATTTACCAAAATTGGAATCAAATATTTTTGAAATCCAA
>MJUU01005831.1:1019-27200 GCA_002080025.1 Modiolus philippinarum
TTGAATAATCCAATAAACGAGAATGGGTGTCCCGACACTCTTGAATTTCCTTTTCTAGTTCTATTGTTGAAATACTTTCTTGAGACATAAAAATCCTTCTATATAATTAATTATTTCGTTAATTTGAAGCGAAAGACAACGCCAGTCTGCTATGTCTTCTCTCTACTGTTAATCAATTTATGTTTACAGTAACTACGCAACGGCGCCCAAGCAACATATAAACAAACTCTTGACAACGATGTAAATATTTCCATTGATCGATTTAGTGTGTTTAAAATTCATGTCCTATTGAATAGCACAAATGTAAAAAGCAATTTAAGTTGTAGTCGTATTGATCCGTTTTATTACTAGACTATATTGATAGAATTAATTAAAAATCACAATTTACATTTTACCGTTTCTCGAGGTTGGGGCGCACTGGGGAAATTTTTTTCATTTGTGTTTTAGAAATTTTAATCGCTAAACTTCCGGAATTTTTTTTTGGGAGGGGGGTCAAAAATTTTTAAATTTTTTTTCTCACTTTTTCTGTGTAACTCTTTCCCCTTCGGTGTACTCCAGGGTAATTTTTTTTGAGGGTGGGGTGAAGGTGCTAAAGCTTTTTTGTTATTCTATATAAACCTATACTGGTTATGCATATCCCGTGGGCGCAGCAAGGCGGCGGCCACGGGATATGCATAACCTATAACTACTACTTAGACTAGTACATGTAGTTGTTTTGCGATAGTGACTAAACCTTCTTTCATAATACGCACGTTCATCTTAGAAATCTTAAATAGGCTTATAGATCAAATTATCAAAATTTATACAATACTTTCTATATTTTAGACGTACCTGTTACATGAAATATAAGTTATAAGATTTCAGTCTCTATTTCTACAGTATTTTTCAAATACGAATGTAGTGTATACTATAGTGCACTCTCTTTAAGCAGAGGGTCTTTCAGAAATTTGTTTTATTTATTGATCTATCTGAAGGAATGCTTAAGTTGGTGTTAAACACCCTCAATCAATCAACTTACTAATCAATCAATGATTCAATCAATCAATCAATTAATCAATCAAACTAACCAAGTTAAGGATGATAAGTAAATCACGAAAAGGGAATAGGGAATAGGGAATAAGTAAAAAGCGAATAGGGAATAGGGAATAAGTAAATAGCGAATAGGGAATAGGGGATAAGTAAATAGCGAATAGGGAATATGGAATAAGTAAATGGCGAATAGGGAATAGGGAATAAGTAACCAACTTGACGACCGTATATAAACGACCTACCAGAATGCGTCAAGAGAGAGTGGGTACATTGCAATCATACTAGAAGAACTTAAACATTAAATTGATATTGTGGATTTCCTATGTTCTGCTGATGAGGAATTAATTTCCGAAGTTGCCATACAGCTCATTAAATTAATTGCAGTTGGAGTTAACATATGTGTCATGGATTCCGTATCCTATCGTAAAATATTTAACTTGAACCCACTCCAGGAAAGAACAGATAAGATTAACCATGTTGTATAAAGTGGTTGAGGGACTGGTGTCCGCCATCTCACCAAGAACATCTGAGGAGTTCAACAAATAAAAGAAAAAGGGAAAGCAACATAATACAAAGGCTTCGTTACATCAAACCAAGTAGAAAGACAAAAAAAACATTAACAAAAACAAAAAAAACAGCAATAGGTACTTCGAACTAATTCATGGTAACACCGATATTAGGTGGAACTCTTTTTTTTCCAAAGACAGCAACTGACTGGAAACAATTGAATCACAATATAATGTACGAAAAGAAAGTTAAGGGCTTTATTGCAGATCTTACGAACGCGACTTCATGAAAACATTACAAAATGGGACCATATAACCCCAGTTTTTAGATTATGTCAACATCATTTACCCACAACAACTGGAACTTAATAAAGCTAATAATGATTCTAAAAATTGCCCTTTTCTGGATCTAACTATCACCGTAGACTCTGGTAAAATAAAAGCTAAAATTTACGATAAAAGGGATGATTTTGATTTCAGTATTACTTATTTCCCTTTTCTTGGCGGCGACATTCCTCAAGCCCCATCCTACGGAGTTTATATTTCTCAACTAGTACGATTTTCACGCGTTTGTTCTACTCTTGACGACTTCAATGAACGTAACCTTACTATCACTTCAAAACTTTTGCAGTAAGGTTACAGATTTCATAAATTGTTAAATACATTTAAAAAGTTTTATTGAAGATATGAACATTTGATATCTAAATATAATATAACTCGCAAACAGCTTATTACTAAGGGCATATCCCATTCTCGATTTTACGGAAATGTAGTTAAAAATGCCAGAAACTGATTAAATATCCAGAAAACTGGGACGTAACTTACATTCTTTACGCAATAGGGGATATTCTGCACGTGTCCGCTAAATTAGCTTTGGGATCCAGTGACCTGAGGATTTTACACGCATACTGGCCTCTCACTGATACTGCCGATGTCTACTGAAATATATTATGATTCTTTACCAAACCCATTGGAAGTTTTGAATTTGATTTTTCTTCCGTAGTGCGTCAGTGGTTGTCAGCAGACTACGCTCCTTGAGCTAGCCGGCGGTTTATCGGCGAGCACTCCTTGACCCATCTTTCAAAATTACGTTTTGTCCCCCATTTTTCTATTCAAGATTGTGGTCATGGAGTTAGTAGTCTACCTGTATGGGTTTTATTCGTATGTTTATACTATAGGGAACTATTCGTACAATAGGGAAACGGGACAGAGGAAGGGGAGGTTTGAACCCTACCGCTGGCTTTTGCTAGTGCCGGTATCAAAACTGGCTGTCCCGAGTTCCTATCGTTGTTTACGTTTGTCTTTTGTATTTTTATTGTTTTTTTTCTTGTGCAGTTCCTATTTACTTTGTGGCATGTGGCTATGTTTTTCGGCCATTGTAGGTGTTTCCTGTTATCTTTTTTATTCTATTTTTTAAGTAGCGTCCTCCTACAGTTGGACTAACCAACCGGTCTCCTTCCAGTGTATTTAAAACCACGTTCTGTTCCTCCACTGTAACCGTACAGATAGATATTGTTCATCAGATTTCGATAATGTTTCTTCAATTTTTTCGTTGGACAATTCCAAATTAGTAGTATGCCGCAACATTTACTGTTTATAAGAAAAAATGGCCATTATAGAGGATGAATTATAAAAAAAAATTATCAATTCTAAGTCGGTAAATAATTATGAAAAATAATATGGCAGAAAGTATTCTGACTTTTATTGCTTCATTGTGTACTGTGAAAGTACTATTGTTCGTGGGGTTCCAATTTTCGTGGATTTTCGTGGTTGGCTTAAACCACGAAATTATGATCCCGACGAAATGAATTTTCTCCATACAGTTTTAATGCACAGATTCGAAACCACGAATGTAAGAACCCATGAAATAGTGATATTTATGAAAACCACGAAAATTGATGTCCACGAATAAAAGTGCGACCACAGTAATTACCATTTTCGATTTATAGGGGCCAAAAGGAACCTGAATTTTTTACACAGTGCAGAGTTCGCGAAAACTATTTTTACACCGCCAGTCACAGAACTGACAGAACAAAATAATCTGTCAGTCTTGAAGATTTTCAGACAGTCCTCTGCATTATGGACATGATAGAAAATGCTGTCAGACATGGGACTGGCAATCATGCTATAACAGTCAGTCCTACGACATTTTTGCCAGACAGGACTGACAGATTTCGCTAACTTTTTATCAAACTAAAACGCTTTTTAGGTCTTGGGATTCTATAAGTAAGCTTTAGGTAGTTTGTCAAAGAATTTGACATACTACTTTTGATAATTTCTGAGATATTGAAGCCAAAGGGCTCAAACTATTGTTTTTAGAAATTATCTCATTCCCAAATTTCATCGGATTTTAACAGGATTTGTTTCATTGGAATATTGTTTTGTGTTCCATGGGACAGGAATAAAAAGTATGTCAAGAGTAATTTTCTGTCAACACTCCTGTCTTTATATACACTTGTTCATTTGCTACAGTCGCATTATGCTGCGAGTTGATTTATTTCTATACAAAGTGAAGAAAACGCATCAAAAGGAAAAGCCAAAAGACACGTGCGCGGTACTCGACAAAAAGAAAATTAGCGTCTAACGATAAATTTTGTTTACCTAAAAAGAATTTCTGTCTGACCTGGGACTCAGCTTTCCAACTATCCTCATTCCAATCAGGAGTAAAGCAAAAGGAAATTTCTAGAGTTGATCTGATAGAAAATATTTCATAGGATGCTGCCAAATGATTTCTCCGTAGTACCCTTGCACAACAGTATAGACACAGACGATTCTCAGGACTCGAATCTTTATATTTAAGAAAATTTGACAAACAAAAATTATTAGCATTTTAATAATCAAGACAATTTAAGAGAGACAAATAAATACATGTACACTTGCAAAAAGGGTTAGATGGCAAATTTCCCTGCAATAATATCGCATTTAAGCTTTGAACAGTTCTAAATAAAACAATACCGAGGTAACTATGATTACATATGTATCAGAAGGTTCTATCATGTCCATAATGGAAATATGGACTGTCTGGAAATAATGCAGAGGACTGACTAAGTGATATGTCCAAGTAATTGACCAAAGCGATGCATCCACTGGCCGACGACGATATCGATACCAATTTATAACATGTAGACCTTAAAAGATTTTTGTGACTGTTCTTACATGTATAAATTTCTCCCAAATCGATTTTATTTATTGTACACTTAACTGTTTGTATGCGATCAGACGGCATTGGATCCCAAATAGAAAGAAATGATATTTTATTGTTATCATTCATATTCATTTTGACAATACATCATATTTAATAATGCCCTCTTATTAACCATTGACTGTATCATTCATCTACCGATTAAAAATGTGTGTCCGATATCCTCTGTTGATCCGAGTGTGCCCGGTATCATTTTACGGCTTTTTTAAAAAGACATAGCTAAACTAATTCAAGCTGCCATCCTCTTCAGGATTAGGTTTGACAAAGGAAGAATTGTGACTGGGACATCATCGCTTGTTACATCTAGCGTTTATATCGCAGATTTAGTGAAAAAATGAACGTTTTAGGATAAAGTGGGCCCGATGTCCCCTCATGACTTCCCAACTGTGCAGGGATTCACGGCAATTCTACGCGACGGATTGACGTGCAAATTAAAATGCAAACTCCTTAAGTAGCCTAATGTTCGGTAGGCAGATAACTTTCATACATTTGAGTGATAATTAGACATACAGAACGATTTCTTACCTTGAAGCGACGTTATCCTCTATGTGTTTTATAGCCCGATATCCCCTAGATTCCTACCCTTGTTAAAGAGGTGCATGATCCAACTTTATATGCATTAAAAGAAAATTTTGATTTTGTCAACTAGAAATACAATGTATTTTTATTTCTGTCCCCCTTTTTTCTCTATGATAAGTGGAAAGAGTTGTGGTTCTTGGGGAAATTTTGAGTTGACCTTACTTCTGTCTAATTTTCGCAATATTGTTTATTTTATGGTATATATATGCTCTATCAGTTACTAAAACATCATTTGCTACTTATTTCTCGTTTAATTTTTTCTCGTTTCTTTTTAACAATTCTTTCAAATGTTGTTGTGCAAACAGCTAAATTCCGTATTAACCTTTATCAGATAATAGCGATAATAGCGGAGATCTTATTGATTGAAAAATCTGAAACATAAGTAGTGCATGCTCTCCGACATCCCAATTATGTGCAGTGAATCATACAAGTCACGGAATGTTTCCTTAGATGTTCTGTAGAGTTGACTTGTGTCAAAATGAAATTGTAGAAATCCCCCCAAAATATAACAAAAATGCATTCACCCGTATTTTATGAAAATGCAATTACTAATTACTAATAACCGCATTTCATTGCAACTAACGGACATGTCAATAACCAAAATAAAGTTGGTAGAGACTTCTACTTTTTTCCCTCTTTACATGGGAAGTCATAATACAATAAAGAAGTATATGCTTAAAACTCCATTTCATCAGAAAATTCTCACCCACACAAACAAATGGGCAAGATCATTTCAAACGTATATGGTTAGGCTAAGATAATTGCGACTTGAAAATAAGTATGATTCGGCTACAGCGAGTCAGATACATAATTTTCCACAGCAAGGGCGGAAAGTCCTTTGCTCAGCATAGTTTTAGCGCTAATTCTCTATTTACAATTAACGAGATTCTAGGTTTACCTTGTCATTTGTCGGAACTCTATTTGAAAAAAAAATCCTTGACACTCGGGATCTGAAATGTTATATCCTCGGAATTTCTGATACATACCCACCTACAAAGATTGAAAAAAGTGCAGTTTTATAAAATTTATGAAACAAGGCAAACAACACCTTTCCAATAAGGTAACACTCGAAATAGAAGAAAAAAAAAAAAAAAAAAAAAAAAAAAAAAAAAAAAAAAAAACGGGAAACACATTCCGGCGGGAAAATAACCCTGTAATAGTTATACTAGTATATGCACATAAACACATGTCTCGGATTCTGAACATTCAAAGAATACTGCTTGTCGTTTGCACGCCAATTTCATGGTAATTAAAAAAAAAGTATGCGTTTACTCTAAATTCCCTTATCTATATGAGTTGGGAATAAATATTTCCAATGGTGCATGTATTTATTTGCTTAGCTTTTTCTTAAATTTGGGATTTATACCAATCTTATTCGATCTAGTGCCTTTGACCTCCGACATAGGAATCGGTTAGGCGTGTACCACAATGAAATGCGTAGTACACGGTACACATATTTTCAACTACAAAATTTATTTTTTTTAAGTCGCTTTGAAAGAATTCATTTTCCAAAACAATCTATTACAGCCTTGAACCAAATCCCCTCAGATCACGTAATTATAACTATTTACACAGGGGAATTATCCTCTATCAGTGAAATTTGAAGGTTTTGGCAATAAAACTGTACAAAAGACAAGATTAAACAACTAGTATTATTTCCATACAGTTGTACTGATAAAGTCTTATTTATGTTTAACAATTGAGATAAGTCTCTAAATAGTTGATGGCATGGCATCTTCAACTACATCTGGTTAATTGCATTATTGAAATATTTTATTGCTGAAGATAACACCGAATAATTTTTAATACTCCTATTTAAATCGGCATACTAGAAAATATTGGATGGGATCATGGGATGGGTTCGTGGGATGGGCTCGTGGGCTGAAAAACTGATGGGATTGTGGGATGGGCTCATGGGATGGGCTCATGGGATGGAAAAATGATGGGGTCGTGGGATGCATACTAAACTATTATAGACTTTTTAAGGAAATGTAACTCTGTCAGTCAGATGCGAACTGGTTAACGTGAATTGTACTGGTACCTGTGTATTATTTGACGAGTAAACGATAGTCATTGTCATGGTATATTATATCATTTATATTTTGAAAAAAAATTTACCTTAGGTTAATAAAATGTAACAAATAAAAGAATAATCTATATAAAGCATTATTATACACTGATAATTGGGACTACATGTAACAAAAATAATAGAATGTCTCAAACAAGGACTTGTATGCGTCCTTGCTTCAAAATACAATTTATCATAGTCGTTGACTACACAACACACAAATTTGTTACACACGTGATGCATACATCACCATCAGGTCATTTCTTACGTAATTTAGCCACAGGTATCACAGGTGAAAATTGTTTATTGCCACAATCAACATCAGGGATGGCTGTCAAAGGGTCATAAAATAATTGAACCATAAGCAGTCTATTCAAAATTAATGTTTTTTATATTTTTTTGTAATTTAAACAATAATAAATTGTTCATTTTTAAAAGTAGTTGTATTTTAAAATATTGACAAACAAAATAATATGAATCACAATTAATGCTGTTGGGTCATCACAATCTAGCTGTCGCCATATTGCCTGTTGTCTGGTGTAGAATCAGTGAAAATGGACGATTTTCAAATCGATTTTGACGAGATAGGATCTTTATCTTAAGTGAAAAGAATTACACCGACGGATAGCCTATTTTATCTATTTTCACCACATAGTTGTACAAATTAGAAAAGTGTATTAGTTCTCTCGCAATTCATTAAAAAGGGGATACTTCACAGAAAATACGATATTTACAATGCCTTAAATAGGGAATACTTGTGAAAATATTTGAAATTTTAGAATCCATTTTGACGAGACTAAACCTCTTCCGATTCTCATAAAAATTATACCGAAAGAAAGATAAATTTATGTAAAATAAGCACATAGTTGTACATTTTAAAGAACGCAATTCTAAATCGTGGTATTTTCTATTTTTTACAATCTATCGTTATATTCCTATGTACAAAATACAACAATCTACAGGTAGCCACTTTAGTCACGTGACTTGTTGATGACGCTAATAGTTTAACATGGGGGTGCTGGGATGGGTTATAAAATGGACTATAGCTGGAAATAAATATCCGTGTATTGTTTGTGCATAATAATAGTATCATTGCAAGAATTACTGTATGTTAATATAGTATTCACATAATATTTAAGTAAACAACGCCACATGGCTAGAATTTTACATCTCTTTCTATTTTTGTTAAAATTTATATGATTTGATGAAATTGTATAAATCTATGTAGTTTATTTCACGTGTCATATTGTGATTACATTATGTTCATATATGATCAGCTAGTTTACATAGCACACTGGGTTTTGTTTAACTGATAATAAATTCCAAGGGAATCTGTCAATGTTGTTAAATTGTTTTGATGCTATCTCTCGACACTAAAACAATGTATGAAATTTTCGGAAATATTCAAAATTTTGAATTGCAGTTGAATCCTGACAGCTTAATATTGATCTACATCAATCCTCTCAAACTTCAATCCTCTCAAACTATTCCATCTTAATGATAGCTTTGAAACTGATAATACTAGTATATGGAATTAAAGTCACTCTAATATTATGTCTTGTGTCTACTTTTCTAGTTGAGAAACCTCTTACCTCTAATGATTTTCATCGCTTGCTTTCCATTTTTGAGGAAAATCAGATTTCATATTGTTCTCCATTTTTTTTCAATACATATATAAACATGTAAATATTCTGATTTTAAGGTCGATGCCATTATGTTGATAGCATTTTTTATCATGCCTACAATATTCCTACACTACATTTAAGTTTGACAAGATATCAGCACGTGTTATTTTGAAAGTTCATGACTTCTCACTTTTGTAATAATTTACATTAAACTGATGATTCTCGATGTTTGATCTGTTGCCCCCCCCCACCATAATTGCAAATAAAAGACACAAAAATCTAAAGAATTCTTAAAGTCAGCGAAAATATTGACAATGACACAAAGAGAATCGATATAAGTAAAACACAAGATGACAGAATTAAAAGGTGTGGTGTATATAAGAAGAAACAATGTGAAGTTCCG
Source organism: Modiolus philippinarum (assembly GCA_002080025.1). Taxonomy (NCBI): domain Eukaryota; kingdom Metazoa; phylum Mollusca; class Bivalvia; order Mytilida; family Modiolidae; genus Modiolus; species Modiolus philippinarum. The sequence continues at coordinate 10,432 of MJUU01005831.1, forward strand.
GATGCCCGATGATGATGAAAGCCTTGGTAACAATTGATACCAAAAATCAAAAACCTTACAATTTTAGATAAATAATACCTATAAATGAAATACCATTATTGTAATCTATTGTTATAACAAAAAAGTCAATATACTAATGCACTTTTGCAACTGCAAAGCATGCAGAGTGTGTTAAAAATGATGTTAATATTTACTGGATTGGTTATCAACTCGTTTTAATTCAATAATAGCATTTTTTGAAATTTTGTACTCGGAGCCCATTATTTTTTGAGCCCATGAGCCCATCCCAAGAGCCCATCCCATGAACCCTCCCATGACCCCATCCCATGAGCCCATCCCACAATCCCATCAATTTTTAAGCCCACGAGTCCATCCTATGGCCCCATCCCATGATCCCATCCCATATTTTCTAGTATGCCATTTAAATCAAATACAGTGGGTCTCTTATCATATTTTCGGGACATACGTCCATCGAATATGATAAGGGACCCACTGTAGATTATTATATGGCATTTTTATACGACCGCAAAAATTTTTGCGGTCGTATATTGGTATGGTGCTGTCGTCGTCGTCGTCATCTTTGTCGTCGTTGTCGTTGTCGTCGTCTGTAGACACTTTAGTTTTTGGTCAATAACTTTAGTTCCAGTACATCAATCCTTATGAAAATTGCGAATTTGCAGATTATGCAGAATTTGTATTTTTCATCGGATTTCGATGGGATTTTTTTCTTTGGATTCCTCTTGATTTAAGCTTTCAGTAATATGTCAACGGATTTGGCGTTGGTCTTACCGTTTCCTAGCTAAGAGGGGTCAAAGGGGCCAACATTGCAATTTTTCTAAATATGTCAAATCTTTATTTTTCATCGGATTTGGATGGGATTTTTTTCTTTGGATTCCTCTTGATCTAAGCTTTCAGTAGTATGCCAACGGATTTTGTGTAAGTCTTACCGTTTCCGAGCTATAAGGGGTCAAAGGGGCCAAAAATGCAATTTTTCTAAATATGTCAAATCTTTATTTTTCATCGGATTTCAATGGGATTTTTTTCTTTGGATTCCTCCTGATCTAAGCTTTCAGCGGTATGTTAACGGATTTTGTGTAGCTCTTACTGTTTTTGAGCTACAAGGGGTCAAAGGGGCCAAAATTGCATTTTTTCTAAATATGTCAAATCTTTATTTTTCATCGGATTTCGATGGGATTTTTTTCTTTGGATTCCTCCTGATCTAAGCTTTCACAAGAATGGCAACGGATTTGGCGTGGCTCTTACCATTTTCGAGCTACAAGGGGTCAAAGGGGCCAAAATTGCAATTTTTCTAAATATGTCACATCTTTATTTTTCATCAGATTTCAATGGAATTTTTTCTTTGAATTTCTATGGATGTAAAGTTTTAGTTGATAGTACATATTTTGCATAGCTCTTACGTTTTTTTCATCAGTAAGTGATCAAAAGGGTTGAATTTTTTCCTATTTTGTTTCTAGCTAATAACTGTGTCAAGCTTCTTTTTGTGTCCATCTAATTATTGTGTCAAGCTCTTTGCTGTGTCCACATTCACTTTAAACTACTTTTGTTGAAATTTCAGTGGTCGACATGCTGTGTTCGTATCATGCTGCGCTCGGAGTAGCCCTTTATTCATATCATATCATATTCATATCATATCCCATATCATCCCGAGACATCCATATTAGCCATATCATAAACTATTTATCATATACTTCAACAAATAACAAAATACCGAAGTTACTGTTAATATATTATCTGCATATGCGCATTTCGACAACCTATGTCTCATCAGTGCAGATCAAACCAAAACATTTGGAAGTAAATTAATCGAAAAATATGTTAAAGCTGATAGAGAACAAATAACCAAAAGGATCTAAATAGAAAGCCAAAATTCATCTAAGGACAGAGCTATGTATGAGGGAGATACTCCTTAGTTTTAAATTGACCAATTTTACTCTTCTTTATTTCATATAATCAGAATTCATGAAAAACAAAAATTATTCATCTGTAAAGTCAGTGTTGTTTTCAACGGAATATTTGTTTCAAAGAGAGCATGTTGTTTTCATTTTGGACATCATAAAAATAGAAAAAATTTTAAAAAATAGGAAAAATAAAACGGAGATCGATTTCAGTTGTTAGGAGAAAATGGTTCTGGAGGTAAATACATGCCTCTTGAAATTTTAATGTTATTTTCAGTTTATGCAACAATACAGTAAGAGAAAAGAAAAACCCAAAAACAAAAAAGCAGGATTGTGAGTTTAGAGCAAGAGAGATACGATCTAAATATAGAATTATAATATAAGTAATAGTATCGCAAGTTATATTGTTCACAAACGGAAATGCTTCGCTCTTGCTCGATTATGCACTAGAATATGTGCATTTCGATGATATGTATCAGCTCTTCATGTTGAGCGAAGTAGAAAATTCGGAAGGGAAACCCGGCAGTGAGAGAAGATTCCTATTGCCAGGGATTTTTAGGAATATATCTCACGGGTGCTTGGATCTAGAATTAACACCACTCGCACAAGCACATATACTCTTGTTTCTTCCTTATATAGAGATCTTCCGTTTATCTACAAGTTAAAACTATTTGAGACCATTGATGTATCGTCGAGTTTTAAATATACATATTCCAAACTTTACATGAAAAATTCTCAAAAAAAAAACCTGATGCATGGAATTCCCATTGCCGGTGTACCAATATGCTGCGGGGTGCAAGAAGACTGGGATAGTGACACATGATGTATACATTTCCCCGTGGATAAAGTACAACGCACCAATGGTCTAAAGCAGTTAAAGCTTTAGGAATATGTAACCTGCTTCAATAAAGCAAAATTCACTAAGTATTAAATTAGCCATCCAAGGATTTATCAATATAAGGAGTACTAATTATTGGAATATCACACAAATGGCAAGCGGTTTTCCTCAGTTTTGCTGTTCGGGCTGTGCTGGGATTTGAAGTTTTTAGGATTTTGGGAAATAAATGCACCATGAATCGGCATTTCATCAGTTTTTAATGTCCTTTGTAGTTCGGGATTTAATCAAATGAAGTTGCGATTCCGGGATGAGGATCCCTCCCCAAAATCCAATCAGTTTCTGAAGCTAAACCCAAGTTTCATCGTGCAAAGATGGATTTTCCTTAGAGAAACCCTGCTTTCCTCTGCAAAAAGGTACAATTGATACCTGCATCCCTTTCCATTAATTCAATACATAGTGTAAAGTGCACATAAGAGGTCTGATCAATATAGGTAACAATACAAACAAATCAGATATATAAAATGTGCAATTATAGATATCACAGTGAAAATCCGTCCATAGTTTTAATCAGCCTATTGCATGTATGTAATTCCTAATGGGAAACTTAATCATCATCTTCAACCAGTTTACTAGAGGAAACTTATTTTCGCCTGCAGAAATTAATTGGGTACTGAGCTATGTATGCATTTCTAACAAGAAACTCACGTTTGTAGGAAACATAGGTTTGCGGAGGAAAACTGGGTCTTACTGGGGGAAACTCAACTTTGCATGAGGAAACTTGGGTTTAGCTTTGGAAACTCATTGGATGCTTAGCTTTAGATGTATTTCTACGGGGAAAAACTGACATTTGCTGTAGGAAAGTCGAATTTTGTGCCGGAAACCTAACTTTTGCATATGAAAACCCATCTTTGCGGGAGGAAACTTGGGTTTAGCCCCAGAGGTCATTGGATGCTGAACTTTGTATGTCTTTCTGAGAGGAAAACCATATTTGCTGTAGGAAAGCAAGTCAAGGAAACCCTGGGTTTTCCTGTCAGGAAAGCTAGCTTTCTTTATGAACAAAACAAGGTTTGTCTACATTTTGGTTCATCCCTCTTGCCATGCAGAAATACAAGGTTTGAAGTTCAAGAATCGAAGATCCTACCACAAAACTTTATATACTAAAAATTTCATTTAATAGCAAAATACCGAAGTTAGTTTAATGCAATATCTATTGGAAATCACAGAAGAAAGCATTATCTAAAATAATTTACACTTATATCCGATTTGACCTTACCCTTGATGACCTATGATTTCATACTAATCTCGCTCTCATAATCATTTTGCTAATTCTCAATTTTAAATACATTTAAATCAAGGACAACCGTTCTAACTATTGAAAATATGCAATGAAAAGAAAGCTGCTGTTGTTTGTTATTTTCTCTGAGGATATTTTGGGAAAAATCTTGTTGCTATGGAGATTATTGCAATATTTTGATTGACATGGATGGTGCTGGTATCAATGGTTTAAATTTTGACAACGTCTTTGTTTCTTGTTTTGTTCCTATCATCCAACTACAAACATGGCGCTGCCAGCACGGAAACTAAATAAGTATTTGACCAATTGGAAAAACATACATTGGTCATCTCTGAAAATAGATGAGTCAAATAACTCAATACCGAAGTTACTGTGAATTTTGATTCTGCATATGCGCATTTCGACAACTTATGTCTCTTCAGTGCAGATAAAATCTAAATGTTTGGAAGACCATCAATCCAAATATGTTTCAAAACTGATAGAGAACAAATTACCAAATATGATCTAAATAGAAAGCCAAAATCAGCTAAGGACAGAGCTTTGCATGAGGGAGATACTCAATTGATACAAACTTGGAATGAGTTATTTTTCTGCTCACGTATCCACTGAGTTCAATATAAAGTCATTGCTTAGATGTATCCACTGAGTTCAGTATAAAGTCATTGCTTAGATGTGTTTTGTTAGGCGAGAGATACAGGCTTAGTCTCTAAGCATGTAGTTTACACCGACTAGACCAAAACCAACTTTGTGAATTCTGAAAGGAAAACCCTAAAACTTGAATATAACTTTAGGTTTTGGAAAGTGGTAATATATTGGAGATCTTCAGTGCCATGCCAACAGCTTCACATCTTACAATGCCAAATATGATTGAGATTATATTTCCTTATATACAGAAAATAGCAACACATCCAAGGTATGATTAAAATATATTTTTTTCTTCTTTTGAGTTCACATTACGGTATGGTTCAGGCAATGTCATAATCGTCAGAATCAGCACCTGTTGATTGCTTTGTTTTCACATGAAATAAACAAGTTGACAAATTCTATATAATGTGAAATACAATAAAATAACAAAATATTGGAAGATACCGTAAATTAGTTTCTGCATATGGTCATTTCGACAACTAACGTTTTTCAGTGCAGATCAAATCAAAACATGGAAGACTATAAACCAAAAATACGTAAAATCTGATAGAGAACATATAATCAGAATATCTAAATGAAGAGATTAAAATCAGGTAAGGAAGGAGTTGTGCACCTGGGACAATTTTTTTTTGATACCTAAAGAAAGTTTGGACTGTATTTTTACCCTCGCGACGCCATATTGTAATCACTCTTTCTGTCCGTACGTCCGCCAGTTTATCCCTGCATCTATCCGTCCCGTCCTTAAAATGTCGTGTTGGAGCTATAACGTTTTGTCTTTTGAGGTAGGCTTTTGATATTTCTCATGTAGATAGATCACTTCCACACGAGGTGTTATAAAACTACGATTTGTGATCTTTTTCATCAAGGTAAGATCGTTGCTTATATAATGACAAGTCGTGTCTCGGCTCTTAACTTTTTTTTGTCTTTTGAGATAGGGTTTTGGTATTCGGCATGTAGATGGATCACTTTAAGCCGAAGTGTCATGATCGGTGATCTTTGACCTTGAAATTTTCACTTTTCATTGGATTTTGTTGGGATTTTTTTGTTAGGATTCCTTTTGCTGTCAGCTTTCAGTATTATGTCAACAAGTTTATCAGAAAATTTAGCGTAACTCGTACGGCTTAGCATTAAAAGTCCAATTCTGTCAAGGTAGATAATCACATCTCTTACACTTGCAAATGGTGTATCAATAATCCACAGTTCTTTTTATTATCCCTAGAATAATCCATATCCCTAAAATAAGCCTCGGAGCTGAGAAAGTTGCCATACTCCTAACCAAATTTCAGAAGTCGTGCTAATATGATATCATATTTGACTGGAGTGGTATGTTTAAGTTTGAAAAAGTAATAACTACCCAAGTTGAATGTATGAAAACGATAAATTTCGTTATGCTGACACGTTTTTCAAGGAGTAACCTCTCACCATCAGAATTTAAAAAGCCATAATCCAAGAGTAGTCAAAAAGAAGTACTCATTACCAAAAATATGGGAATAGGTATCCAACTTCAGTACCAAGGACATCCACCGAGTCCATTACACGGAATTAAGCCTAAGTATTTTTAGGAGTAAAAACAGTAAATTTCTGTAGAACGCAAGGTAATTTTTTTTTCATGTCAGACAGGTCTGATTATTGAGCTGGTGAATACGCTTGGGGTACGCTTGGGGACCTCGGGTCCACCATTAGTGGCATCTGTTGAAGTGGGTCTACTGTTTTCCAGAATACCTCTTACAGTAAACACAATATTTGTTAAAAAGGGTTTTTCTTGCCACTCATTCTATACTCTTCACATATTTCGAAAATTTTTACATGGTCTTCTGTCAGAATGTTATACGAAATGGAGCTAGGTATTTTAGCTTACAAAAAGGTTCTCCTGTGTCCACATATACGCTTTTTTAAACGACGGCAACATTTTAGGGTCTTATGACGGCGGCGTCCACGTCGGCGGCTTCTGTGGACACTTCGTTTCCTTGCGATAACTTTAGTACTGGTTGAGCAATTCTATCAAATTTTAAGACAATGTTTCTTGGCACAAAAGCAAGGTTTGGATTGGTTTTGGATATTGTGACCCCGTCCGTTTTTTAAAAAGGGGCCAAAAAGGACCAAATTTGGTGTTTCGTGTATTGGGCTGCAGAATATTTATTCTATTGATGACATTTTTTTCTTTGAATTCCTCTTGTTATAAGCTTCCAATGCAATAGATTTGGTGTATCTCGAACGGTAAGGAGTAAAAGGGGCCAAAATCGCAATTTTTCAAAATATTTAGAATTGTTATTTTTCATCAGATTTTGATGGAATTTTTTTCTTTTGACTTCTCTTAATCATAAGTTAGCATTAGTATGCCAACAGATTTGACGTATCTCTTACGGTTTCGGAACTTTAAGGGGTCAAATGGACCAAATAACTAAATACCGAGGTTACTGTGAATTTACTTTCTGCATATGCGCATTTCGACAACTTATGTCTCTTCAGAGCAGATAAAATCTAAACGTTTGGAAGACCATATGCTCAAAGATATTTAAAAACTGATAGAGAACAAATAACCAATATGATCTAAATGTAAAGCCAAAATTAGCTAAGGACAGAGCTATGCATGGCATCGACCCAGTGGTAACAAATAACTAAATACCAAAATTGCTATTTAAATTTTATTTTTTTATCGGATGTCGGTAGGATTTTTATACGACTGCACAAAAATTGTGTTCGTATAATGGTATGGTGCTGTCGTCGTTGTCGTCGTCGTCCGCGTCGTCGTCGTCGTCTGTAGACACTTTTGTTTTTGGTCAATAACTTAAGTTCCAGTTGATCAATCCTTATGAAATTTTTAAACGATGTTCCTTGGCACAAAAGGAAGACCTTGAATGGTTTTTGATTTTGTGGTCCCTCCCGTTTTTAAAAAAGGTTTTTACACAATTGACTGTTGAATTTTTATTCTTCATCAGATTTTGATGGGGTTTCTTTCAAGGTACTCCTGAGGAAATTTCCAATCAGAGGTATGTCAACGGATTGCAGGTCTCATGTACCATTCATGAGAAAAATGGGGCCCAAAAGGGGTAAATCACAAAAAATTTATTTTTTTATTTCTAGTCCGATTTTGATGCTTTTAGCTCACCTGGCTATGCCAGTGTGAGCTTTTGCCATCACTTGGCGTCCGGCGTCTGTCGTCCGTCCGTCGTCCGTCCGTCCGTCGTAAACTTTTCATTTAAAGATCTTCTCCTCTGAAACCACTAGGCCAATTGGGACCAAACTTGGTAACAATGGTCCTTAGATGGTCCCTTCCAAAAAAGGTATCCGNGTCCGTACCTAATCCAAGATGGCCGCCAGCGGGGAACATAGTTTTAACATTGGACCCTATGGAAAAGACATTCAAAGATCTTCTTCTCAGAAACTACTAGTCCAGTTATAACCAAACGTAGACGATGGTCCCTTCCAAAAAAGGTATCCGACGGGTCTGTTCCTAATCCAAGATGGCCGCCAGTGGGGAACATAGTTTTAACATTGGACCCTATGGAACTAACATTAAAAGATCTTCTTCTCAGAAACTACCCGTCCAATTATAACAGAACTTAGTCACAATGGTCCTTAGATGGTCCCTTCCAAAAAAGGTATCCGGCATGTCCGTACCTAATCCAAGATGGCCGCCAGCGGGGAACATAGTTTTAACATTGGACCCTATGGAAAAGACATTCAAAGATCTTCTTCTCAGAAACAACCCGTCCAATTGTAACAGAACTTAGTCACAATGGTCCTTAGATGGTCCCTTCCAAAAAAGATATCCGGCATGTCCGTACCTAATCCAAGATGGCCGCCAGCGGGGAACATAGTTTTAACATTGGACCCTATGGAAAAGACATTCAAAGATCTTCTTCTCAGAAACTACCAGTCCAATTATAANCACAATGGTCCTTAGATGGTCCCTTCCAAAAAAGATATCCGACACGTCCGTACCTAATCCAAGATGGCCGCCAGCGGGGAACATATTTTTAACATTGGACCCTATGGAAAAGACATTCAAAGATCTTCTCCTCAGAAATTACCAGTCAAATTATAACCAAACGTAGACACAATGGTCCTTAGATGGTCCCTTCCAAAAAAGGTATCCGACAGGTCCGTACCTAATCCAAGATGGCCGCCAGCGGGGAACATTAGTTTTAACATTGGACCCTATTGGAACTTACATTGAAAGATCTTCTCAGAAACTACCCGTCCAATTATAAACAAACTTAGTCACAATGGTCCTTAGATGGTCCCTTTCAAAAATGGTATCCGACACGTCCGTTCCTAATCCAAGATGGCCGCCAGCGGGGAACATAGTTTTAACATTGGACCCTTTGGGAAAGACATTCAAAGATCTTCTCAGAAACTACAAGTCCAATTATAACCAAACTTAGACACAATGGTCCTTAGATGGTCCCTTCCAAAATAGGTATCCGACACGTCCGTACCTAATCCAAGATGGCCGCTAGCGGGGAACATAGTTTAATATTGGACCCTTTTGGAAAGACATTCAAAGATCTTCTTCTCAGAAACTACAAGTCCAATTATAACCAAACTTAGACACAATGGTCCTTAGAAGGTCCCTTCCAAAAAAGGTATCCGGCAAGTCTGTACCTCATCCAAGATGGCCGCCAGCGGGGACATAGTTTGAACATCGGACCCTATGGAATATACATTCAAAGATCTTCTTCTCAAAAACTACTGGTCCAATTAGAACCAAACTAAGCCACAATGGTCCTTAGATGGTCCCATCCAAAAAATATATCTGGCAGGTCCATACCTCATCCAAGATGGCCACCATCTGGAACAGTTTCTACATTGGCCCTATTGATTTTAAGGGAACCTCTGCCCAAATTTTTGAATTTTTATTTGAATTGTGGTCGGAATGTTTCAATTTCAGCGTTATGTATTACCTTGATTGTAAGGGGAACCCCTGCCCAATTTTTTTTTGAATGGTGATCTGTTATGGGTTGTAATGGATGGTAGATGATGGAAACAAAACAAGAATACTGTAATTTAAGAAAAAAAAAGTTTTCTGCTAAATTTTATGTTTTGTTTTTCCTATTGGAAATGCCTTTTATCTATGTCAGCCATGGTCCAGGTGAGCGATACAGGCTCTTGAGAGCCTCTTGTTTTTAAATGGATTCCTTATGAAAAATTAACATGGCGCCTGACTATAAGATTTTTGATAACATGTATCCTTTCGGAGCTATGAGGGGCCAAACTGGTCCAAAATTGCAAATGTGCAGATTACGTAAAATTTTTATTTTTCATCGGATTTCAATGGGATTCTTTTCTTTACATTCCCCTTGTCTGAAGCTTTCAGCGCTATGTCAATGGATTTTTCGTATCTCTTACCGTTTCCAACCTTTAAAGGGTCAAAGGGGTCGAAATTCAATTTTCACAAATATGTAAAATCTTTATTTCTGATCGTATTTCAATGGGATTTTTTATCTTTGGATTCCTTTTGTTGTAAGCTGTCAGTAGTACTTCAACAGATGTAGCATATCTCTTACAGATTCTCAGCTTTCAGGGATCAAAAGAGTTAATTTCTTTGTTCCCTAGTTTGTGTCCAGTTGATTACTGTGTCAATCTCCTTATTGTGTCCATCTAGTTACTGTGTCCACATTCACTTTATATTACACTTGTTCAAATTTCAGCGGTGGACATGCTGTGGTCGTATCATGCTGCGCTCGGATAGCCCTTTATTTTCTTTCGATTCCTGTTGTTGTAAGCTTTCAGTAGTATGTCAACAGATTAGGTGAATCTCTTGGCGTGAACGAGCTAAAAGGGGTTAAAGGAGCCATAGTTACATTTTTTCAAAATATCTAAAATCTTAATTTTCATCGGATTCAATCGGATGTTTTTACCTTTGATTCTTCTCGGTAAACTTTCGGTAGTATGTCAAGATTTTGTGTAACTCTCACTGTTTTTTTGGAGCTCAAGGGGTCAAAAGGACTAATATGTATGTTGCCTATGCCTGCTTCATGTTCTGCTAATTACTGTGTCAAGCTCTTTATTGTGTCCTTTTTATAACGATGTAAAGCTCTTTACTGTGTCCACACTTACTTTAAATTACACTCGTTAATATTCAGTGGTCGAAATGCTGTGGTCGTATTATGCTTCTCTTAGTGTAGCGCTTTTTTTGATGCCTCAAATAGGAAAATATTTGTTAAGTTGGACATGTATTAATCATTATTTATTTGGATTAATGTATGAAATAAAGTGTGAAAGGAACGATCAGTATATAAATGTACTTATTGAAGCTAGATTTTGCTAGATCAAATGAATATTATTGACATCTGCTAACTATAAAAGCAAAATTTGTCCTATACAAATTACATAACTATATTTTCAGAGAGCTGGTACGAGCCAAAGCACTAATGTGTATAAATGTTTACCTACAATATATACCGGAACTTCAAAGATATGGTCAAGACGGTTTTTTCCAGAGTTTAGGTGACCCAGATCCTAGTGTAATGTCCAGTGCTTGTGATATATTTTACCAATTTATCCAGGTTTGTTTTATTTACTGCATATGCATTCAGTAAAAGTTTTATTCATGGATTTTAATATTCATCCCTATTTTCTCCATCACTCAGCCATCAGCCTAAAAATCTTCGCCTCTGAAGCTACTTGGCCAATCGGATCCAAACTTGGTCACAATAGTCCTTGGGTGTTCTCCTTTAAAATGTTAACGGAAAGTTCACGTAACAGCCAAGATGGTTACTAACAGGGGACTTATTTTAACATTGGACCTTATAGGAAACCATATTCAATCAGAATCAGACGTGGATTATAAAACAACTCGAATGACTTTCTCTTCAAAGATCTTAACAATTGCAACAGTGACAAAACATTTCATTTTTCTACACTCAATAATTCTCTCCCACGTGATAAGTTGAAGCGTGAGTACTCCAGGACTTAATACATCAGTCTTTCCTAACTAAAAAAGGTAAAAAGGGATAGCCATATTTGATACTAGGTGAAGATTGGTCCTTATTTGTTTTACAAACTAATTCTAACAAAAAGTGTAAAGGGGAGGATGTCATCGCAATACTGGAGTTGAACCAAACATGGCATGATGGAAATGCTTACGAGATGCTGACTAAGTATTGCTACATTGGTGCTTATCTGTCATCTAACATGGCCACTTAGGGGTAACTTAATTATTACTTGACCCTATGGAAAAAGCATATAAAGAATTTTTCGTCTGTAACAACTAGGCTAGTTAGAACTAAACTTAACCATAATGTATCTTAGATGGTCCCCTTCAAATTGGACGTCCTTCAAGTCTACACCTTATGAAATTGGCTATCAATTGGAAACATAGTTTAATATTGGAGTACCTTCAAAGATCTTCTCCTTTAAGACCATCTGGCCAAGATGGCAGGTAATATGGAAAATAGTTTATTCATGCTTAATCATATAATATAAAGGTTTGTTTATATAGTTTGACTTAATGTATTGGCCGTGGTCCAGGTGAGTGATAAAGGCTCTTGAGAGCCTCTAGTTTAAGGATTCTACTTAGCAACAATACATACCTTTCTGTGATAGCTGTTTTCTTTTAAAAGATGTTTTGATTTCAGCAATTGTATTACCTAAATTATAAGGGGAAACCTTGCCCAATTTTTTGGAATGGTTGTCTGAAATGAGTTGTAATAGATAGTGGAGCTTTAGGTTACCACGGAAACCAAACAAGAAATCTGAAATTTTAGAAAATAAAAGATGTGTTTTAAGACCCCAATTCTAAAATCCAAGACTCATTGTTCTTTCAAAGAACATTAAATAATTAATTCTGATTGGGCGACTTCTGTGGTTGCTTGCAAACACATTATCACTTGATATTCCTCTTTTTCTTCCAACCATGAACTTGTCCACCTGATTTCTCGAAGACTATTGGTCCAATCTTAACCAAACTTCACAGGATGATGGAACCTCATCCCAAGATGTGCATTTTAGTCTTGGAATTTTCAAAATGGCCGCCGTTGCCATCGAAACTGAAAAAAGGCGGGAAATTCTAAGTGCTCCAAATTGCATGAAATTTGGTAGGAAGGTTTTGTAGGAAGTGTACAACATATTTTGAGGTTGAAAATTTTCAAAATGGCGGTCGTTGCCATGGAAACTGAAAAAAGGCGGGAAAATGAAAAGTGCTCCGAATTGCATGAACATTTACTGAAACGTTATGTAAAAAGTGTAGAATATATTTTGAGGTGAAAAATGTTCAAAATGTCGGCCGTTGCCATGGAAGCTGAAAAGGCGGGAAAATTTCACGAAATCTTCCGGAATCGTTGAATAGAAAGTGTAAAACTAATTTTGAGAATAAAATTGCTAGGATGATGATCAATGGGAGGTTGGGGCGACTTTTGTGTTTCGCTTTAGAACGCAGTTATAACTTGTTATTAAGTCTCCCAAACGGAGTTTGGGGAGACTTATTGTTTTACTACCGTTTCTTATTAAGTCACCCAAACGAAGTTTGGCGACTTATTGTTTTTGCTCCGTTTCTTATTATTATTATTATTATTAAGTCTCCCAAAAGAAGTTTGGGAGACTTATTGTTTTTGTTGCGTTTCTTATTAAGTCTCCCAAACGAAGTTTGTGGAGACTTATTGTTTTTACTCAATTTTTATTAAGTCTCCCAAACGAAGTTTGTGGAGACTTATTGTTTTTGCTCAATTCTTATTATTCCTATTATTAAGTCGCCCAAACGAAGTTTGGCAACTTATTGTTTTTGCTCCCTTTCTTATTATTATTATTATTATTAAGGTCTTTCACGACCTCAGTCGTGAAAGCCTTACTGTTATTCTTCTGAACTTGAACTAGAATTTGGACACAAATTTCACAAAATTCATCTTAAAAACTATTTGACATATCATTTTGATATTTGGTAGGGTAGGTTGGCCACACAATAGGAATTCAAAAGTCACCCTGCTAAACAAACCTATTTATAGTAACAGAGTTATCTCCCCTGACCTGAAAAACCTTGTTAGCAGATAAGCTCCGAAACCGTAACGGATGGATTAATAATTGTAATGACAAAAATGTTTGTTAGGTCAAGACAAAGCTTTGTCACACTTGCTTCGTCAAGTAGCGGTATGATTTTTTTGAGTTATTGCCCCTTTAAGATTTCAAGTTTTCGTAATTTTTTTATCTCAGAAACCGTTAGTCGTAGGGACCTGGGATCTTCAGCATTGATCATCAGTGATATTAAGTCATTTAAAAATGCCAAGGTCAAAGGTCATCGCTGACCTTTATCGATGACCACTACCCTTGTTATCGCTTAAACTCAGAAATCATAATAGATGGCTGATCAAAGGTAATGAGAAAAATGTTCATTTATGTAAGACGCAACTTCGTTACATTTGGGTCAAAAAGATTTGACAACTCTTTCTATGAGTTATTACCCTTTGAATGTTTTTTTGTATTTGGTTTTTGTCTATTATCTCAATAACCATAACAGATGGCTGATCAAAATTTTCAGCAAAAATGATCAAAATATTAAGGGCAATATTTATTCTATCAAACCTAAGACATTACAAAAAAAAAAATAAATACTTAATATATTAACCAATGAGAAATCAGCCTCCAATATTCACCTCGTTATATAATCTTGGGTACACAAAAGGGAAAATCCAGTTCTATAAATAGAAACCTTACCTTGCTTCCAGATTTACAGTTTTCATATGATGCCTTTGTTTTAAGATGTTTCGATGTTGCCATTGTCCTCTTGGATTATTCTTTTTTCGGGTCGCCAGTTCAGTTTTTGTTTACTTTATAACCCGCCAAATATATTCCTGGCAGACGACATTTTCCGGGATTTCCACTCCAATCCGATACGAGCATATTTTTAAATTACTTTTTCACTTCCTGTTCTTTTCGGGTTTGCTGGCTGCTGTAAACTGATTGATTATAGATGACTTTTCTGCTTTACTGCATACGTTTTGTAATATATATCATGATATATGCGTACATATTCAAAAGGTATGACGTTTTAAGCACTAAAAATTCCATCAGGGATATTTGACGCCGAAAGAACAACAATTTTGATTTTGTTTCACTGAATACGGCCAAATATGAATTTCATGCCTTGGAAAATAAGTCGTATGGACAAACGATAGAGGATATATTGTACAATGAACACGTTAAAATAGTAAAGTGTAAATATGGTGTTGGTGGATTAGTGCATATTTGGTTGATGTGATGGATTCCACAGACGAGTTTCCAGTTGGTGAATTTTCCCGTAAAAATTTTGATGTCATGCATATCACAATATAGATTTTCCAGCGTCACAATGTTCAGTGACACAATTTGCGCCAGTTGACCACAGGTCAACCGGAGCAATTAATTCATAAACATATAGGTACGTGGTTTATTGACGTTTGGTGTCGTGTACATATGGTGATGGTAGTACATGTATGCCCCTACATAATACTCCAGATAGATGTTCCACTGGTGGTTGTCCACAGGTGGATGGAAAAAGATTTCCTGGTAATGCAGTCGTGCAATGCCAGCAAGGTAATTATACGTTCAACATGTTCAATGTCCTCTTTTTGCTTATTACAACAAAGGATTGGTCACTAGCCTACATATATCTTTCCTGACTGTAGTGAGTTAATTGAAAAACTTGGAATATCAATTTTTACCATCACACCCTCAAGTTTGCTGTGAGGCATGACGCCTTGAAACTGAATTGTCCAAAAAATTGAACACTACATTTGTACTGGCTTCAAGGTAGTCCAGCATTTCTATGTGATGACATTTATTCTTAGGCACGGACAATTTGATTTTCGGGGGGCCTGGTATTTTTTAGAAAAAAAATTTCTGACCCTGACATTTGCAAAAAAAAAAATTCTCTGGCCAGCATCTGGGTTGAAAAAAATAATCTGGCCCTGATCCTGTCCATTAGAAAAAAAAGCCCGGCTCAACAAAATGTTCTAGCATTGTGTATATGGGAAAAAATAATCTGGCCCGCGAAGCGAGCGAAAAAAATTTCCCATCTCTGGTGAAAATCCCAGGCCCCCCTGAAAATCAAATGGTCCGTGCCTTATATTTAGATGAGACTTAATTATGTGGGTCTGGATGAGGTTTAAGCGAGAAGGAGGATTACATTTTAAAGTGATCAGGAAACAGGATTGTCACAAAAAAGTACCTGTGAAAACGGGGAATAGGATTTCAGAAAAGGGACCACCATTTAGACACCAATGAAAGTGTTTTCTTTGTCATAGGCAAGTTATGGGTGTAGACAGGTAGAAGATCAGGACGGTTGGTGCATACAATGTAGTACTGTCTGTCTTGTACCTGAGCATGATTTTCATCTTAATTGATGGCTGGCAGAGTGCTAATTAAGGCACTGTAATTTCAACCATAATGGTGGAAACGACTGTAGGTCCCAACTCTGCATATGTCAATTAACTAAGGCACCTACCCTAGGTCTGAAAGTTTCACAGATTTTCTAGCTTACAAATTTATTCAGACTTGACTTAAAGGGGATGACCATTTGATTCTGAAGGGCCTGGCAGATTTTGAAAATAAATATTCTGTCCCTGAAAAAGTTGGAAATAAATAATCTGGCCTGCACATCCACGAAATTAAATAATTTGACCTTAAATTTATTGGAACGATACGATTATGTTATTGAAAATAAAAATAAATATTCTGGCCCGCATAATTTTTATACGACCGCAAATATTTTGCGGTCGTATATTGGTATGGTGCTGGCGTCGTCGGCGTCGGCGTCGGCGTCGGCGTCGGTGTCGGCGTCGGCGTCGGCGTCGTCGGCGTCTGTGGACAGCGTAACTTTGCTTCTAGTGGACGGATCATTATGAAATTTTAGTATGATGTATCTTGGCACACGCGTAAACAGCGGTTTTAATTTTGAGTTGGTGGCCCCGCCCGTTTTAGAAAAAGGGGCCAAAAAGGGGTAAAATTGGGTATTTTCACATTTTTGACTGTAGAAACTTTATTAATTGTTGGATTTTGATGGGGTTTGTTTCAGAGAAAATTTCCAATCTGGAGTATGCCAACGGATTTCACGTAGCATGTACCGCTTACGAGATAAATGGGGCCCAACAGGGGCAAATCT
>MJUU01005831.1:33944-44540 GCA_002080025.1 Modiolus philippinarum
GATTTTGATGCAGTTTCTTTTAATGGATTCCTTGTGAAAAATTAATATGGCGCTCAGCTATTAGATTTTTGATAACTTGTTTCCTTTCCCAGCTATGAGGGGCCGAACGGGGCCAAAATTGCGAATTTGCAGATCATGTAGAATTTTTATTTTTCATCGGATTTCGATGGGATTTTTTTCTTTGGCTTCCTCTTGATCTAAGCTTTCAGTATTATGCCAACGGATTTTGTGTAGGTCTTACCGTTTCCGAGCTACAAGGGGTCAAAGGGGCCAAAAATGCAATTTATCTAAATTTGTCAAATCTTTATTTTTCATCGGATTTCAATGGGATTTTTTTCTTTGTATTCTTCTTGATCTAAGCTTTCAGCAGTATGAAACGGATTTTGTGTAGCGCTTACCGTTTCCGAGCTACAAGGAGTCAAAGGGGCCAAAAATGCAATTTTTCTAAATATGTCAAATCTTTATTTTTCATCGGATTTCGATTGGATTTTTTTCTTTGGATTCCTCTTGATCTAAGCTTTCAGAGGTATGGAAAACAGATTTGACGTGGCTCTTACCATTTCCGAGCTACATGGGGTCAAAGGGGCCGAAATTGCAATTTTTCTAAATATGTCATATCTTTATTTTTCATCAGATTTCGATGGAATTTTTTCTTTGAATTTCTATGGATGTAAAGTTTTAGTTGATAGTACATATTTTGCATAGCTCTTATGTTTTTTTCATCAGTAAGTGATCAGCTAATAACTGTGTCAAGCTTCTTTTTGTGTCCATCTAATTATTTTGTCAAGCTCTTTACTGTGTCCACATTCACTTTAAACTACTTTTGTTGAAAATTCAGTGGTCGACATGCTGCGGTCGTATCATGCTGCGCTCGGCGTAGCCCTTTATTGTATAATTTTTTGCTTCAATAAATACACTAATGAAGACAAAATGATGATGATCAAAATACTAGTTAATATCATTCGAGCTTTTATTTCTTACAGAGAGAAAGAAAGAAGTTCAGGAGCTTAGCACCAGTATTAGTTCACATCCTACAACAGACACTACAAAGAAAATTTCCATCTTCATTTGAATATCATAACTTACAGTTACCATGGTTACAGATCAAAATTCTTAAGATGCTTGCTCTGTTAGGACAAGATAGCCAGAGGTATCAGTACTTTATGGATAATTACAGTAGCAGTCTTATTGAACCAAAATCATCATTTACCATTTGTTGTAACTGAATTGTTTTTTACAACGACAAATGTCAAAAATTATCGTTGATGAATGTTTATAGTACAGTTTTAACTACGATGGCTCAAACTGCAGTAACTTGACCACCATGGAAGTCTCAAGCCTTTACATGGAACCTTTGTTCAATTTAGACACATATCGACCTCTGTAGCTCAAACACATCTATCTTGAAATTTTTTCTTCGTTCCCTTGGGTGTTTGAACCATCAAGTTCGATTGTACTATAAATGTTTAAGTAGATAATTGAACAAAAGATTGCTTTGAACACCTACAAAAAAGGGAGGCATATAGTGTTTGCGTCTGTTGGTCCATATGTCCATTCGTTTGTTTTTTCGTCTTAAGCTACATATACGTTTAATCACAGGCATAAGTTTCTTTTCTATGAAGGATGTAATATTGCTATTATTTTTAAACTAAATATAAATACACATTAGGCTATAATTGATCAAAAATTATAGTAGAAGTTTAAACTGTATGAATTGGAATCGTTCTACATTAGGCTATAATTAATCAAAAATTATAGTAGAAGTTTAAACTGTATGAATTGGAATCGTTCCCTTTTTTTGAATTTCCCCCCTCAAAGAAAGACATTTTCAGGGATGTCTAGTCCATTTGTTGACCTGTCTGTGCGACAGCCAATAAAAACTTTCTTCAAACTTGGTTTGTAAGTTGTTGACCACAAAACTTAAACCATGTTCATTTTGGGTTCAGGGGGTAGTGCATTTAGGGCCTGGAAACATTCACATTTGGCAAACTTTAGGATTCCAGAGTAATAAACTGTGAGCAAGTTTAATCTTCTTCATACATTCAATTGTGATATAGTCATATAAATGTTTGCATCAAATGAAGAGACTCCTTTGATTTCAGAACATCAAATTGGAATTATAAGAATTGTGGATTAGTTTATATTTATCATTACAAAATCAATCTACTGTAGACCTCTTAGTAAAAACTGTCTTTAAAAAGTTACAGATTTAATTTCTATTTTCTATTCAATTTGAATAATACTGTGGTAGTACTTTTATTCGTGGACATCAATTTCCATGGTTTTTGCATTTCGTGGATACTTAAATTTGTTGTTTCGAATTTTGTGCATAAATCTCTAGGTAAAAATGCATTTCGTTGGGAACTTAATTTCGTGGTTTAAGCGAACCACGAAATCCACGAAATTTGGAACCCCACAAATAATAGTACTTTCACAGTAATTCTTTTATGTATTTCATAATTTCAGACATTTCTTTGTAACAAGTCTGTATCAGTGTATTGTTTTGTTCATACAAATAACAACGTGTCTATTATATTTGTCTCACCTGGCAAGACATAGCAACCATAGATTCAGTAGGTGTCTTGTCGTCGTCAGAATTTGGTTAACCTTTATATATTTCAATAAATGTCTCAAATCTTATTTAATATCAATGAAATTTTGACACTTTTCAGCACGACTGGGGTAAGCATAAGGGTATCAAATTTACGCACCATTCTTTCTCATCTGACAAAAAACGGAATTTTTGGGAAATAACTTTTGATGTCTTATGAAAGTTAAGGTTAATCAAGATTTAATTTTAATTGGGAAACCATTCAGAATATTTTTCAGCAAACTCCTGTTCTATATCTATCAAGGGGAGATTATTTGTATAATAAAAAATGCAGTTTCACTATTTAATCCTAATTAAATTCTATGACCCTCATTTTTTTTTCATGCAAATCGAATGCAAATATAAAGCTAATAATTCACCAATTTTAGAAACTTCTATGTGACTAAAATATATTAATTTTGTTAAAATTCACAAATTTACCTTATCATTCCAACAAAAATGGCCGATTTCACCCTTTTGAGGCTGATGCCCCAACAATTTTCATTTTTATTTTATTTTTTTTTTTGTATGCTCAAATAACAGTGTAAGTCCTGGAAAATATCAGGAAATTCTATCTAATGGTATTTAGGCCCCATACCACCATAAATACCAGGAAGTGCTAAATTGCCACTTTTTTCTATAGATTGGGAGTAGGAGGGATGTTATTTTGGACTTATTTTTTCTCATTTTCCGATTTTACGATTTTTTAAGTAATTACCCAAATCTTGATATATGTATGTTAAAGTTTTGCAAAGGATTTTCCCGAAAATTATGAAGGATTTAATTCATTCTATCCTCAGTTCGTAATTTGATTTAATTTTTAGCTCACCTGACCAAAGGCCATGTGAGTTTTTGCCATCACTTGGCGTCCGTCGTCCGTCCGTTGACTTTTATTCAAAGATCTTCTCCTCTGAAACTGCTGGGCCAATACTAACCAAACTTGGCCTGAAATATCACCAGGGTATGCTCTTTCAAGTTTGTGATTTTTATGTCCGTAGACCGAACAACATGGCCGCTGTTTCTAAATATAGAACATAGGGGTAAATTGCCGTTTTTGTAAATTATCCGAAAACCGTTTCAGATATCAAAAATCTGACAGGTGTAAAAATGATCAGCATGATGAGATCTACCCGTCCTGCAATTTTGAAGAATATCCGAAACCCATCTTGGAGTTATTGCCCCTTTTCCGTAAAATTTTCGTTTTTTGTTACTTTTAGTCTTGTATATTGATAATGGTAGAAGATAGAAGTGAAGTTTAAAGTACAAAAATGGTCAGCATAGTAAGATTCACATTTCCTGCAAGTTTGAAGAAAATCTTACCACCCTCATAGGAGTTATGGTCCCTTTTTCTTTGAATTTTTACGATTTTTTAACCTTTTTCCTTTTATTTCAAAAACTGTTTGAGATGGAGGTTAAATGTGAATTACAGAAGTGTTGAGCTTTTCCAGGACTGCAATTTCTACATATGTCCAGCAGATTAGCATCTCATCCAAGATGGCCGCCACTAGGGAACATAGTTTATGCGAAATGCATTCAAAGATCTCCTCCTCTGAAACCACTGGGCCAATGTGGACCAAATTTTGTCACAATAGTCCTCAGGTGGTTCCCTATAAAGTTTATAATTTTTGTGGTTGTACCTCATTCAAGATGGCCGCCAGTGGGGAACTTAACATAGGGACCCTATTGGAAATGCATTTTTAGGTCTTTTCTCCCGAAACAACTATAAGCCAATAGGAAACAGACTTGGATACAATTGTCCTTGGCTGGTTCCCTTTGAAGTTTGTGATTTTTACATTGTATGTTCGTACCTCATCCAAGATGGTCGTCAGCACAGGGCATAGTTTAACATAGGACCCTATTGGAAATGTATTCAAAGATCTTCTTTGAAACTACTGAGCCAATTGGAACCAAACTTGATCACAATAGTCTTTAGGTGGTCCCCTTGAAAGTTTGTGCTTTTTATGTTCATACCTCATTGAAGGTGGCTGAAGCAGAGAACATAGTTTAACATAGGGACCCTTTTGAAAATGCATCCAAAGATTTTCTACTCTGAAACCAAGCCAAATTAAACCAAACTTGGTGAAAATAGTCCTTGGCTTGTCCCCATCAAAGTTTGTGATTTTGACGTTCGTACCTCATCCGAGATGGCCGCCAGCGTGGAACAAAATTTAATATAGGGACCCTATGGGAAATACATCACATGTCTTCTCATCTGAAACTACTGAGCCAATTGGAACCAAGTTTGGTTACGATTGTCTTTGGGTGTTTCCTTTGAAAGTTTGTAATTTTTAGTCCCCTACCGGCTTCGCCGAAGGGGACTTTAGGTTTGCACTCCGTCAGTCTGTCAGTCCGTCCGTCAGTCCGTCAGTCCGTCACACTCAGTTTTCCGGATTTTTTTTCCTATACTATAAAGATATTTATTTAATATTTGATGTGTAAGTCTACCATCATGACTTACAGACCAATTTCGAGTTTTGTTCCGGTTCATTGATTTTGGACGGCGTTAAGGCCCTTTACCTTAGAAAATTTTGGTAAAATATAAGTTTTCCGGACTTTTTTCCTAAACCCTTCCAGATATGAAGCTAATATTTGATATGTGAGTCTACCACTATAAGCGCTACAGATCAAGTTCAGTTTGGTTCTGGTCCGTTGATTGTGGACGCAGTTATGGCCCTTTAACATAGAAAATTTTGGTAAAATGTAGGTTTTCCGGACTTTTTTTCTAAATCGTTCCAGATATGAAGCTTATATTTGCCATGTGAGTCTACCACTATGAGTTATAGATCAAGTTCGAGTTTGGTTCTGGTTCATTGATTTTTGATGGAGTTATGGCCCTTTGACTTAGAAAATTTTTGGTAAAATATAGGTTTTCCGAACTTTTTTACTAAACCGTTCCAGATATGAAGCTGATATTTGCTATGTGAGCCTACCACTATGAGTTACATATCAAGTTCGAATATGGTTCCGGTCCATTGATTTTGGACGGAGTTATGGCCCTTTGACTTAGAAAATTTTGGTAAAATATAGGTTTTCAAGACTTTTTTCTAAACCGTTCCAGATATGAAGCTAATATTTGCTATGTGAGTCTATCACTATGAGTTACAGATCAAGTTCGAGCTTGGTTCTGGTCCATTAATTTTGGACGGAGTTATTGGCCTTGGACTTAGAAGAAAATTTTGGTAAAATATAGGTACTCCAGACTTTTTTTTTCTAAACCATTTCAGATATTAAGCTGATATTTGCATTATTAATCAACCACTATGGGTTACAGATCAAGTTTGAGTATGGGTTGGGTCCATTGATTTTTGATGGAGTTATGGGCCTTGGGCTCCGAAAACTTTTCTTCTTTAACTATTTTTGCTGGTATAACAAAGAATTACTCCACCGGTAGGGGACTTCTGTATTGCCTTGCAATACGATCCACACTTGTTATGTTTGTAAATCATCCAAGATTGAAAATGTAACATCTAGTGAACTGATTTATAGTATGAATGAGTGGTCTCTTCGTGACAATAAATAAAACCAGTAACCAGGTGAGCGATACAGGCTCATGTGAGCCTCTAGTTGATTGAACATAATAACTTGAATTTAAAGGGCATGCTGCACCTTATTACCATTGTGTGATATACCTTATTGGTGTGATTTGAGAGAAAAAAATCATGTGAATAACAAAATCTGAAGTTACTGTGAATGTATTTTCTGCATATTCGCATTTTGACAACTTATGTCTCATCAATGCAGAACAAGCGAACATAAACCGAAAAACGTGCAAGCTGATAGAGAACAAATACCCAAAAGGATCTAAATAAAAAAGCAAAAATTCAGCTAAGGACAGAGCTATGCATGAAGGAGATACTCCTTAGTTTTAAACAAAATTTTGCAAGTTTAAATACATTCGGTTTTTGGGTCAGCACTGAAGTACCACTGACTACTGGGTTGGTGAATACCCTCCGGGAATAACAGTCCACGAAAGAGGCATCGGCCCAATGGTAATGGATAACAATACACCGAGGTGACTGTTAATTTATTTTCTGCATATACGGATTTTGACAACTTATGTTTCATCAGTGCAGATCAAAACAAAACACTTGGGAGCAATTAACCGAAAACCGATACTTCTTAGTTTTAAAGAAAATTTTGTAAAATTTTGATATTGCAAGTTTCAGTAAAGTCGGTTTTCGGGTTCAACACTGAAGTACTGACTACTGGGTTGGTGAATACCTTCGAGGACTAACAGTCCACCAGCAGAGGGGTCTGCCCAGTGGAAATGAATAATAAAATACCGAAGTTACTGTTTATTTATTATCTGCATATGCCCATTTCGACAACTTATGTCTCATCAGTGCAGATCAAACCAGAACACTTGGAAGTCCATTAACCGAAAAACTTGTAAGGTGATAGAGAACGAATACCTCAAAAGATCTGAATAGAAAAGCCAAAATTCAGCTAAGGACAGAGCTATGCACGAGGGAGATACTCCCTAGCTTTAAAATGAAGTGAACCATAATTTATTTCATTAAAAGTAGATCATAATAATCAATGTTTGATTTTTATTATTCACTACATTAATATTTACAAATCATTTTTTTTGGGCCAAAATTGTGTTATGTACAAGAGATATACAAATTCAATCTCTGAAAAGAAGAAAAATACTAAGTATTACGCTGCCATGTTTTGATTAATAGTCTTGCAGAAATGTAGTCTTAGGCTTAGAAGGCGTGTATTGCAGCTATACGAGCATGGCAGTTATCCACATCAAAACAACTCTCATCATTTCCCTTCAGTGACAAAAAATAATGAAATCCTAAATAAACGATTCCCAATATTACAGAAATTAACTACAATATGTTACAATAAAACTGAGTTTTCTCATACCTTCTGACAATTTTTTGTATTGAGTAATGTTACAAAAAGGAAGTTAATCTATTATAAGTTTGTTTTGTTTTACCTTTATTTTTGGTAGAAATATTTGTATAATAGTTATGTATAAAACTAGATTAAATGATAACAAATATTGAAATTCATCACTAATGTTTTCATGGGATTTATGTTATACTCTTTAATCAACTTGAAAGTTCTGTAAATAACCCGTTTCCATTGGTATTCTAAAATGTGAAAGCCTCATTTGTATGGCATTTGAAAATGAGCATATTAGCGAAAACATCGTTTTCTGTGGAAAACCCAGTTTCGCTTCTATAAAACTAGGCTGCTGAAATAAAGGCTTTCCAGACATAAACTCCAGTTTTTCTACCTAAATGTAGGTCTTCCGTCAAAATACATTCAAGGCTCAAATTTCTATGGATTTCCAAAACTAAACCCGAGTGTTCATAGGGAAACCTAAGTTTCAGTACAGAAAGTCAATTAATCCTATGTTTAGCTTTTGCCCATAAGAAATAAATATGACATGTAAGTAAGCATAACTAGCAAAAACCTGGTTTTCCTCAGGGAACCCTGGTTTTTGCTTCAGTAAACTAGGGTTTCCAGAGCTAAAGCGAAGTTTCTATATGGAAACTTAGTTTTCGGTATACAAAACTAGGTACATGTAACTAAGAGGGAAACCTAGGTTTCTGTTGTGAAGTTTTTTATAGCTTAACTCGAGTTTTGCGGTTTTTTAATTTCAAAAAAATGTACTTTCCCTGTCGCCATAAAAGTTGTCAATTAAGAATGCAGTCGTTACCAATTAGGCACATTATCGTGTCGCACCTAGGTCCCAGTGACAGTATATATAAATCTTTTTTATGCCCCCAGATCGAGGATCGGGGGCATACTGTTTTTGTCCTGTGTGTGTGTTTGTGTGTGTGTAACCGTCTGTGCGTCCGAAACTTTACCCTTTGCTATAACTTTTGAACTATGTAAAATAGAATTTTCAAGCTTGGCAAGTGTATTGGTCAAGTCAAGAGGAACATAATAATGGAAAAAAATCAGGTCAAGTCAAAGGTCAAGGTCACAGAGGTCAAAAAGGGGGTCAAATTAGGTCTTTTCACTTACTTACCTGTAGAATCTTTTTATACGACCGCAAAAATTTTGCGGTCGTATAATGGTATGATGTTGGCGTCGTCGGCGTCGGCGTCAGTGGACCGCATAACTTTGCTTCTAGTGGACGGATCATTATGAAATTTTTGTATGATGTATCTTGGCACACGCGTAAACAGAAGTTATAATTTTGAGTTGGTGGCCCCGGCCCATTTTAGAAAAAGGGGCCAAAAAGGGGTGAAATTGGGTGTTTTCACATATTTTACTGTAGAATCTTTATTATTTATTGGATTTTGAAGGGGTTTGTTACAGTGTGCTCTTGAGGACATTTCCAATCTGTAGTATACGAAAGGATTTCACGTAGCATGTACGGCTCACGAGATATATGGGCCCAACAGGGGGCAAATTCCCCCAAAAATATTTTTTTTTATTTTAAGTCCGATTTTGATGCAGTTTTTTTCAATGGATTCCTTGCGAAAAATTAATATGGCGCACAGCTATTAGATTTTTGGTAACTTGTTTCCTGTCCCAGCTATGAGGGACCGAACGGGGCCAAATTGCGAATTTGCAGATTATGTAGAATTTTTATTTTTCATCGGATTTTGACGGGATTTTTTTCTTTGGATTCCTCTTGATCTAAGCTTTCAGTCGTATGCCAACAGATTTGGCGTAGCTCTTACCGTTTCCGAGCTACAAGGGGCCATAATTGCAATTTGTCTAAATATGTCAAATCTTTATTTTTCATCGGATTTCGATGGGATTTTTTTCAGTTATCTCCCTTATATTTACTGGGTGCCTAAGCTTCACAAGTATCCCTACAAACAGAGATTCATTGCAGGATCTGCCAGATGCACCACTAAGCCCCTATCCAAACTCCTTACCACTTTACTGACTGCAGTTAGAGATGGTCTAAAAAGCTACTGCGAAAAAGCCTATTCCACGAGCGGCGTGAATCAGATGTGGATTCTTAAAAATTGCAAAGATCTCCTTGAACAGCTCTCCTCAAACAGTCTCGCATACTGCAATAGCATTCAAACTTTTGATTTTTCTACCCTTTATACAACTCTTCCCCATAATAAACTTAAAACAGTAATTTCAGTTCTGATACATCAATGTTTCTGTACCAAAAACGGAGAACGCAGGTATTCCTATCTGGTAATAGGAAAAGATAAAACATATTTTGTAAAGAACCACACTGAGTCAAACAAGAAATACAATGAAAGTGACGTGATTAAGATGGTTGAATTTTTGATCGACAACATTTTTGTTGAATGTGAAAGCCGTTTTTTTCAACAGACAATAGGGATTCCTATGGGACCAAATTGTGCGCCACTTTTAGCTGACCTTTTCCTTTTTTAGCTCACCTTGCTATGCCAGGGTGAGCTTTTGCCATCACTTGGCGTCCGGCGTCCGTCGTCCGTCCGTCCGGCGTAAACTTTTCATTTAAAGATGTTCTCCTCTAAACCACTGGGCCAATTGGAACCAAATTTGGTCACAATAGTCCTTGGGTGGTCCCCTTTAAAAAAAGTATCCGGCAGGTCCGTACCTCATCCAAGATGGCCGCCAGCGGGGAACATAGTTTTAACATTGGACCCTATGGGCTAACACATTCAAAGATCTTCTTCTCAGAAACTACCAGTCCAATTATAACCAAACTTAGTCACAATGGTCCTTAGATGGTCCCTTCCAAAAAGATATCTGACAGGTCTGTACCTAATCCAAGATGGCCGCCAGCGGGGAACATAGTTTTAACATTGGGCCCTATGGGAAAGACATCCAAAGATCTTCTTCTCAGAAGCTACCCATCCAATTATAACCAAACTTAGTTACAATGGTCCTTAGATGGTCCCTTCAAAAAAGGTATCCGACAGGTCTGTACCTAATCCAAGATGGCCGCCAGCGGGAACATAGTTTTAACATTGGACCCTATGAAAAAAACATTCAAAGATCTTCTTCTCAGAAACTACCAGTCCAATTATAACCAAACTTAGTCACAATGGTCCTTAGATGGTCCCTTCCAAAAAAGGTATCCG